>CM023624.1:15537987-15725487 GCA_013358685.1 Antennarius maculatus
TCTGCTCCCGCTTGGCTCCATACTTAAGAAGCATGGGATTCATTACCACTGTTATGCGGATGACGGTCAAATTTATGTTCCGCTCAAAAAGAAGAATGCTTACTCTATTGCTGCATTAGTTAAGTGTCTTGATGACATTAAGGCCTGGATGGCTCTGAACTTTTTGAATTTTAACGAAAAGAAAACCGAAGTGATGTTTTTTGGTGGCACCGCTGGAACACCCCTTCCAGATCTGGGTTCTTTGGCCCAGCATATCAAACCAACCATCACTAATCCTGGGGTAAAAATGGATTCTGCCTCAAGCTTGACAGCCAGATCAGGGCAGTAATTAAGTCGAGCTTTTATCATTTGAGGCAGCTGGCCAAAATAAAACCAATTCTCTCGAGGCAACAAGTAGTTATCCACGCCTTTGTCACCACTAGGCTGGACTACTGTAATTCCCTTTATGTGGGGGCTAGTGCTCCTTCCATTTCCTGTCTCCAGATGGTCCAAAACGCTGCTGCACATCTGTTGACCGGCACCCGTAAACATGAGCACATTACCCCCATTTTAGCCTCACTCCACTGGCTGCCCATACATTTTAGAATCCATTTTAAAATTCTTTTATTTACTTTTAAATCCCTGAATGCTCTTGCCCCGCCTTACCTCTCTGAGCGTCTACTCCCTTACGTACCTGCTGGCTCTCTCAGGTCAGCTGATCAGCTGCTCCTGAGTGCCTAAAACCAAACGGAAGCTCAGAGGGGACCGTACCTTTGCTGTTGTGGCTCCTAAATTATGGAATAATCTGCCTCAACAAATCAGACAGGCCTTTTCTCTGTCTGTTTTTAAATCTCGTGCTAAAACCTACCTCTTCTCCTTGGCTTTTAACATCTAGATAGACACTGAATTTCATTTTATTTTATCTTATTTTTATTGCTCTGATTGTATGGCTTTTGCTTTTATCCATGTTTTATGTTTTTAATTAATTTTATTAATTTATTTTACTTACAATATTTGAGCCATTTTGTCTTTTATCTATAATGTTTGTTCTTTTTATTTATTCGTCTGTACAGCACTTTGGTCGACTGTGGTTGTTGTTAAGTGCTCAAACAATTAAAGATTGGATTGGATTAGATTGGCAGTACTGTATCGACTGGCAAAGAACCACAGTGTGTTTGAGCCTATTCCATCAAGTCTTCACTGCAATGGTTTATGAATTTCTTCAATAATAAGATTCTGCTCATCAGAGCATATCTATCTATCTATCTATCTATCTATCTATCTATCTATCTATCTATCTATCTATCTATCTATCTATCTATCTATCTATCTATCTATCTATCTATCTATCTATCTATCTATCTATCTATCTATCTATCTATCTATCCCTGTACCTACCCACATGCCCACCCACCCACCCATCCATCCATCCACCCATCCATCTATCCATCCATCCATCCATCTAAACTTGTTTGATATCAGCAACAAAGTTAATCAGCAGGACCCTGGGCAGTAAAAGAGGAACTAAATGTGTGGTGACTACCTGTCTGAAGAACTCCTCCAGCAGCGACGTCGTCCAGCGATGATGGAGCTCCCATCGTTTGGCAGGGTGGCTAATGTCAGCAGTGTGCAACAGTAAGGACAATGCCTTAGGTTTATCAATCCTGTAAATATAGCCCAGTTAGTCAATGACACAGCTGTTTCTTTTTATATGAAAAGAAAAGTATTGAATTTTTAGTGGGATTTGAAATAATAAAAACTGAAGAAAAGACACTAACAGGATGAACACGAAATTAGAAAAATGATTTACTGGAAAATATTTCACTCTCATGGAAAATGAACTGCGTTGATGATGGATTGTCTTTATTTGTCTTTGTAAATGCTGTCTAGTTATTATGTGCAAGACTTTGGTTGCCATGAAAGCAATGTGTCATTTAAATAAATATCAGTCAATATGTCGGTGATATGTCATGTAATTCAACAATGTAGCTCACCTCCCGAGCACTGCCAATGCACCCTTGAGCAAGGCACCATCCCCTTTTAACAAGTTGCTCATTGGAGGCGCACCTTGGAGATGCTGCCTGCTGCTCTACCTCCCCTTCACCTGCATGCCCACAGGCCCCTTGTGTGTGTGTTACGGGCCTGTTCACCCCATATATACTGTAGATGCATGCAACTACTAACCTTTGTGTATAGTGAACTTCTAATTTCCCTCCGGGGATTAATACAGTTACCAAAAAAAAAATTCAAAACTTAAAAAATTACCTTCTACTATGTTAAAAGATTTGCAATGTTAAAATCAAATCAACACATGCTTTTGGTGAAACATATATTTCATTGAGAATTTCACTACGTTTAATAAGCTCCATCACATCATTCCCTTTGACAATATTTCCCAAAATATTACACCCATCTCTATCTGTCCAGAAAACCTAACTCCATCATTCGTAACAAACTAAAATTGTCAATTTCCTCTATTGTACTCAAATTAAACAGTGATTTAATTTAATTTAGCTTTTTTGGCTAAAAATCAGCCTCAGAAGCTCCATCATCAACTCCTTTGTTTCCCCCTCCCCATGGGATAACAATCTGTGTGTCTTCTCATACAGCACTTCATCATTCCACTCCCATATCAATTACATCTCACTGTCCGTATATTAAAATTTCATATAATTAAAGAATGTATTTATCACCACCTGTTTCAGATGTAAAATACTCACATTTCAGGCTGTTGCAGGAAGGTTTTCATGACCTTGATCTGCTGGAAGTGGCAGGACATATCAGTGGCCAACACCATCTCCACTACCAGAGTCCGAAGTTCTCTGAAAGAGTGAATGAGCTGAATAGCACCATCATGAAGGACAGTATTCATCTGGTAGCACGTGTCAGGTGTCAGTGGCTCTGCGTTAATGTTATACCAAATGCACATGCATTGCATTGTTTGTTGTCAGTGGTCAAACCAATGGAGACGTACGTAGTAACCCTGCCTCAGCGGGCAAGAGAGGTGTGACTACGTCTCATGTTGGCTAAGAGACAGAAAACCAATGTGACTTTTATTTAAAATGGAAAGGAAAAATACAGGCAAAACAGTCGCGTCTACAACAGGCTGTAAAAAAGAGGCAGCCCAAAAAACGGTGTACACTCAATTTTCTAATTTATACTATATTTTTTATAATAATTTAGTTTGTGGGAAGAGATTGAGACTGGGGGCAACTAGAGCCAGATTCTCTCATTCATTATTATAGTATCCGATACACAGAGTTCTATCCAACACTGCAAAGGCGATTACTTGGTGATTTCTTTTTGTGCCTCTTGTGAAGGGTCTGCAACCCGCGGTTCCGAAGCCACATGCGGCTCTTTAGCGCCTCCCTTGTGGCTCCGTAGAAATAAATCACAAAATCACAAAATTTTTAAAACACTTCTTAATGACTGTATTAGGCCTAAATATCAACATTTCTGTCAATGAAGAATTGCGTCATAGCCTGCGGCACATGTTTCATCACAATGGTTTGCCAGGCAGGTGTTTGTTGAAAACAAACTGGCTGGTGTGTGATGGGCCGTGGATCCCAAAGGGAAAAGAGAGCGATCGCTGATGAGGACAGAGGATTGAGGGAAGAATAGAGTGAATGATTTGCTTTCATTGCCAATGCGGAAGGATTGCCTGCATTTTTGCTTTGTAATGAGAAGATGTCAAATAACAAAAAGTGTCATTTGGAAAGACATTCCAGGAACGTCGCAGTCTTACACATTTCTCTGCGCTCCTAGAACTGTCACCTACTGTATTGTCACCTCCTGCACACACTATAGAGACTGTGTCACACAAATTAATTTCAAGTCCAGAGGAAAGCAACTGGACATCAAAATCTAATAAAAATCAAAACCATGACTCCAACAGTTCCAGAGTACAAGAAAATAAAATGCGGTCTCCTGATTATTAGATCACTGTCTTCAAAAGCTGATTTAATCAATGACATTATATAAGACTAGCAGGAACACTTCGAAATTCCACGATAAAACAATACTATCAGACTTCATACCAAACATATGAAAAAAAAATTCGTCAAAATTCATTCTGGTGATGTAACAACTTTGTGTGTTGGCAAATCATGGATTACGCTGGGCGGGCATTGCAAAGCCACAGATGAATGTTAGGAGTAGGGTTGAGCCGAGTACTCGTTTCAGACGAGTATCCGGTAATTGACTGATCTCTCTGTTCGTGGCTTCGCTGTAGCTCATGTCGCTCTCTTTAGGTTTTCTTCAGCTTGTCTCTATTATGGTCTACTTAAGGTGACTTGGTGAACTTGTTTCTTGTTTTGTTTTGTTGCGCATACGCAGTGCATGTAACCAGACAGAGCGTGTGTGTTTGTGTGTGCGTGTGTGTTTGCTATGTAACAGTTAAAATATCTGTACAGTATATAAATAATTTGAACTGAAGTGAGAAAGTGTGAAACTCAGGCCCCGTCCACAAAATGCCGGAATTTTTTGAAAACGCAACTTTTTGAAAACGCATTGAAAACGATTCGCGTCCACACGACAGCATTTTCAAAAAATCTCCATCCATACGTAAACGCATCAGTGCGTTTATCAACACGTGTATAAGCAGAACATCTCCGAGAACGACAGGGGAGAGGACCAGGATGTGCGGAAATTCACGGTGTTCTTCCTGAAGGAGAACCTCCATCTCAGAGTTCTCCCACCAGCAGACACCGTGTCCCGGTCTGACCCTGAACTGGCGTCGGCGTCTCTGGCGAGGAACATGAATGAATGAATGAATAAATAATTACATACATAAACTTTATAACACATAAATAAAGAAACAGACGAACAAATATTTAAGTGCAAGGCATGTTTATCAACGTATCTTCGACGTGTAGCTGTTATACATCAGAAAATAGCCATTTTTAGCTCCGTTTGTGCATGTAGATTCGGGTCACATGCATGACGTCACAGTGGTTTTGGTCCCAGGGACACACACCCCCGGACACAGCGTCCACGCGACAACGCAGACCCAGCGTTTTCAAAAAAATCCACTTTGGCCAGCGTTTTCAAAAAGTTGTGTTTTTGTTCCGGATATCTGCGTTGTCGTGTGGACGGAAGGCGTAAACTCAACAAAAAAGTTGTGTTTTCAAAAAGTTCCGTCATCGTGTGAAGAGGGCCTCAGTCTCTGTAGGGAGGGGCGGGCCCTGTGTGTGAATGGCCAATCACAGACGGTGACAACAGTCAGTTCTGAGGATTTTACAAGCACGAGTTTTGACGACTTTTACTCGTATTGTACTTGTACTCGTCAAAAATGTGTTATCCGTACCGGATACTCGTCTGAAACGAGCACTCGGCTCAACCATAATTGCTGAAAGCTGTTACTTGCGGCTTTCAGCAAGATCAGACATATTCCTTCTGACTCTTATTCTCCTGCCCTAACGCTTTCTAAAATGACAATAGGAAAAGGAAAATATATAATATATTATTACTGTATTATCTATAATATATAGATAATACAGTACGAGAAAATGATTCGGTAGTCCCATTGGCTGAGAATTAACCGTTGTGATTTATAAACCAGTGACAATCCGCACTCTGAGATAATCTTTTCACCTCCAATCATCTTTGGTAAGATTAGAGAAGATGTTCTGTTCATCATCATCATGTAGAAGGCGGTATGCAGAACTGACATGGTGATTCTCCTGAACAGCTCGGTCATTGTACAACATTGCTGTGTCTGACCTGCAAACCAAACACAACTACACTTTTCATAATGCTCACCTTTTTGTACAAACAACATCCAGTTTAAATATTTTCACAGCAACCACAGTGATTTCCATTAATTATCACAGGTGAATATTACCTGGTCTGAATATGAAAGTTATTGGTAGTTCCTGTATGTTCATAATCATGGATGGCAGCTGCAAAAATGATGGCAAAGATCTCCAACTCAGACAACCAATGCTGTGGGTAGGGAGGCAAAAAGAGGGAGGGGTGAGAGCGAGAGGCACTTAAAGAGACATTTATTTCTAATTAATAATTCTGCTAACAAAAGTAAAATCTTCACAAAATCTGTTCAAAAAGTCTTTCAAACACCAGATGCTCTGAACTAGCCTGAGCAGCGGTCTGTCGACTACGTTCAGATGAGCACTGACGGTCTTAATCATGTGACTCGGCTTCAAACAGCCAGTGTGGATTTGACAGAGGACTGAATCGGAGAAATGATAACGAAGATGACATCCCAGATGTCATCAATGCTTTCTGATAAAATACCATTTACTACATCCGTAAGATAGACTGATAAAAATGTCAGATCCATTAAATCCATGGAGTGGGTCATGAAAAGACAGTGTTTGTCACCTAAGCACGCAAACCCTCCTCAGTAGAAACAGGCTGAATAAATCCCTGGCAGGCCAAAGCAATAGAGAAGTGTCCATATTTTTGGAGCCTGTAGGTGATGGCAAACAATGTCTTACAAGCCTGTCCTTCCTTCTGTATTGGCATTGAGGTAAAACTAATGCCAGACTTGTTTGAAACGTAAGAGTCCTTGACGACTCCTGCAGCACTTCCTACTGTTGGTTTTGTGTTCAGTGCTTTTGTATTTGTTATTTTTAGCTTTAAAGTCCACATTTAAAAGAGGTGCTAAATGGACTTTAACCTGCTGAATGGTCAATATCTGTGCAAAACAGATTGACCTGCCCTGACGTTTTATGCTGAAGAGGACCCTTCCCATAAAGCAATCAGATACTGTACAGTACATTCTAAAATCCAAACAGGTGTGGAAAGATTTACCCATTACCACAGACTTACCACCATACCGGTCATAAGCAGCAGGTAATGGATGGTTTGTGTGACATCAGCAGCATGTATCAGGTTGTGGTATGGGTTCTTGTGTTTGCTATAGCCCACCTCCAATGAGTCCACAAATGATAATAAAGCAGGGACAGGGATCTGAAGCAGATATAGCAAAGTAGCACAGCAAAGCATTTTTGTCATGATCACACCATCTTAAGATAACTCCAAATTATTTAATAGTGACAGTTTACTAATAATAGTGAATAGTACTGTTTAAGTACTATTTGTCTATTTCTCATTTACATTTTACTTTACTCTCACTAGGTACAATACAACTACCGCTGCTGGAATTGTTTCTTATTATTGCTGCATTATTTGAATATATAATATCTTTAATTGATGAAAACATGAATCTTCATTGACGATAATGCAGCTTGACATCCGACAGTTGTCTCAACTGAGTTCTTATACTACTTATGAGACGTGGCTAATGTAGCCTTGCGTCCAAAAATTTAAGGTGACATCACTTGAGGATTTAACAAATTTCACACAGCCCCCAAAGAATACGTTTTTTTTTAAAACAAACCTGTAAGAGTAGTTAGTTACTTGTTAGTGTAATTTTCATTAATACAATTTTTGTACTTACATATTGTTTTGCTGTTTGGCCCATTATTTTCAATACAACAACATATTGTATATAGTTGTATACTTTAAGAAACAACTATGAGAACACTGTCTTTCAAAATCAAGCACACATACATACACACACACACACACACACACACACACACACACACAGCCATCCTATGTTACTGCATTAGGAATTTTTTGACATACCTTGAAACGATTAATCAAGTCATATCTGGTGAGCAGCTCGTAGAAGACAAACTTCAGTGCATGGTCTCCACTAGCATCGTTCAGCGTAAACACGTTAAAGGACCATGTGTCAATGCGCTGGAACACATGAGTAGTTTTACTTGCATGTGAGTAACTGCTTACCTGTTCATTTTCTCATTACTATAGTACATCATCATCATCAAAAAAAATCAAAAAACAGAAAAATGGGGGCAGCAGTAGCTCAGTCCACTAAGTCTCAGGCTGGGGACCAGAGAGTGGCCTGCTCAAGACCTGTGTTGGGCAAAAATATTCGGAAAGTGAACTGGCAGTAGAGAGTACTGCGGAGGTGCCCTTTAGCAAGGCACCATCCCCTTTATAAACTGCTCAGTGCGGAGCCCCACAAGTGAGCTGCCCACCACTCTACCTCTCATTATCATTTGCATGTGCTATAGGCCCCTTGTGTGTGTGCGTTTCGGGCCAGCACCATATATATATATCTGTACAGTATATACAGTATACTGTATATATATATATATATATATATATATATATATATATATATATATATATATATAGAGAGAGAGAGAGAGAGAGCCCTAGTTACTTATTATTTACAGTAATTTAAACATTTATGAACCCTCCCCATTCTGTTATTAAACCATTTTCTACCTGTATTACCTTTTCCCACACTGATTGATTTTTTAAAGCACTTTTGTGTCTCACGGAAGTTCGAGACTCACGAAACGTAGCGCACTTGTGGATGCCATCAGCCAATAGAATGCGCGTACAGCATCACGTGACTGCCTACCAACAATCGGCAAAGAGGGGGAGTCGCGAGTGTTGATGCGCAAATGCACGAGGGCGCACTGTATACAAGTGTGTAATGACTAACAACAAGAGTGGAACAATTTTTCCTGTACAGGGAACTAATAAAGGGATATTCAATCTTTAATCTGTAATGTAAAAATAGAAGTACATGCAATGAAATTTTGAGAAATTAGTATGCGCATGTGGTAAATATTAAAAAAAACAAAAACGTGTAATGCTATTGTTAACATTTATATTTATAAATACCTTGAGTTCAGTGATGACGTTTTGTGGATAATTGAGACCAGACAGACTGGATGCCCTTCTGTACATCCTGTTAGAGAGGTGTGGCACAGTCATTATTGACACAGTTGTCTGGACAATGCACAAGTTTGTTGACTGCCATTGTACCAGCCACATAAATGCAATGAATAACAGGTCTTTTTCTAGTCGATGCTGAACAGAATGTTATCTTAAAATCCTGATTGTCCATGGAAACCAGTAAAAGACATTTTCGGACTTATTATTAATTTTATTTGTAATCTTTCAATAATCATCAGCATTTAATGAATAATATTAAACAAATCAAAGATGTGATGTAATGGGAAAAACATAAAAATGCAATTCAAGAAACAATTCAAGAAAACAAGCAATGCCACAGAACTGCTACATCAAGTGCACTAGATGGATGGATGGATGGATGGACGGACAGACAGATCCTATCATAACATACCTCTCAACAAAGATGCCAGCCTGTACTGCATGTACAATGCTGCGAAAGCGTGGTTTGTCATCACTACGACGCAGCATCCGGCCCCTCTGCTTCGTAAAAGTGGAAGCCAGCCAATCACGCACCTCTGATGGTACTGAGTCTGACTGGATGTTTCTCAAATCATCTTCTGGATCCATTAACCGCCTGCAAGAAGAAACAATTAACAAACAGAAAAAAAAGGTGCTTTTTTTTTAAACTATCAACCATTATGCATACTTATTAAAGTAGTTTAATAAAAGCAGATTCATAACAAAATTTTCTTACCTGGTTTCCTCTATGTATAGCGATTCAAGGATAGAGGCAGCATACTCCAGATTTTTCTTCAGTTCCACTACGGATGCCTCCCCATTTTCCAGCTGCTTTACAAGACACCGCAACCTGCAACACCACCATCACTCTACATTGACATCCTGGCTTAATCTCACCATATGCTTCACCTGGACTGTAGAAACTGGGAAAGATCTGTCCCTTAAATTATTATTTTGGTACTAGCGGGAAGCCATGGAAATTCCACAATAAAACAATAATTACAGACTTAATTTTCTTTTTCTTTCTTTGCCGTCACACGAAAATAAACTACTGTGTCTGACGTAGCCGTAATGGCTCCGTGGGTAGGAAGGACAAATGTGAAGACGAAGACCACTTCGGCATTACGGTCCAGTAGACGCCGGCTTCGTGAGTTCAGTCCTGGTGAATAAAGTATCGGGGTTCACCGCACGAGAATTGAGGTCCGTCACAATCAAAGAATTTAAACCACTATGTTTGATGAAGCCAAAACGGCTCTGTAAGTGAGAGACATGGACAAATGTGAAGACCGCAACCAACTCGGTTAGCAGCCCGGACTTCTGGGTAGACGCCCAGAGTGTAACAGCGAGAGGTCTTTAAGTGAGCTTATTCAAATATATAGGTGGGGATTACGTAGTAGGTATTGCTTAATGTACTATCCATTTGCTGGTATGACATTGCATGGAGTATTCAGCTTTACTTTGTATGGCTCCCTTTTAACCACCCCAGTGGGCAGCTGTCTGGAGAGAGGTTGAATGCCTTGAGAGACTGCTACCCCCTACATTATTCTTGGCCTACTTCTGTGTCTCCACCGCACAACCACCAAATATCAAATAGAGCAAATTGATATTGATGATCTCTCCATATGGCCAATTCCCTAAATTTACCCGAGGCAGATCTCACCCTGGTTATTACGGCAGTGTTGCAGCTACCTGCAGCACAGATGGTGTCCCCAAATTCACAGAATGTGTCCACAACTTGGAGGCATTGCTTTACCTACCAAGAGCTGAGCACTTGGTCTGCACCCTGGCAACTACTACATCCAAACGAAGGATCGAAAGTTAACATACCAGGTATGTTGCTGCAATTCTTTTGAACCCAGTGGGAGCACCCATTGCAGAAGATCAAATTACGGCTGACACTTTTTCTGCACATTCATCCATCCACCTTCTACCACTTATCCATAGTTGAGTCCCACGGGCAGCAGCTTCAACAGGGAGCCCCAAACTTCCCTTTCCCTGGCCACATTCACCTGCTCTGACTGCTCTGGATCCCAAGGAGTTCCCAGGCCAGTGTTGAGATATAATCCCTCCGCCTGGTCCTGGGTCTACCCCGAGGTCTCCTCCCAACTGCACGTGCCAGGAACACCTCCCTAGGGAGGCGCCCCAGAGGCATCTGCACCAAATGCCCAAACCACCTCAGCTGAATCCCTTCAACGCGAAGGAGCAGCGACTCTACTCTGAGCCCCTCGCAAATAGCAGTGTTTCTCACCTAGTCTCTAAGGGAGACACCAGCTATCCACCTGAGGGAGCCCATTTTAGCCGTGTGTATCCACGATCTCGTTCTTTCGGTCAGGAGCGATGGGTCATGGTGAGGGCACGACCGAAGATTGAATGGTAGATGGAGAGCTTTGCCTCTTGGCTTGGACAGACAGACAGACTTCCTTTTATTGTCATTGCACAGAGACTCAGAACAGTGAATCTGGCAACGAAATGTCGTTGCTTGGCAACCGAAGTACACAGCATTGTTCACATCGCTGATTCTATATATTAGGAAACATAAGTAGTGTGAAGATTGATATAGACAGTGTTAATTGTTATATACATTATGAGTCTTATAGTAAACTTTAATAAATACAAATACAAAATATTGCACAGAGCCCAAGGCCCGGCCTTGCATGTAAACTAGAAATGTTGAAAATGTTGACCATGAGGATGACAGTAACGGTACTTAGCAGCTAACTGCAGAGGAGAAAATTACACATTGGAATATTATAAAGGGATGCAGAAGTACTGTTTGAAGTATAGTCTGCGATCATGTACGGACCGGGGGTGATTTATCTGGCATTTAGCAGTCTAATGGCCAAAGGAAAGAAACTGTTTTTAAATAGTTGTATTGCAGCGGATGCTGCGGAACCTTCTGCCTGACGCCAGCAGGGAGAACAATCCATGGTGAGGGTGGGTAGGGTCAGACTGAATCTGCTGTGCTCTGGCTAGGCAGCGTCTGTGTGCAATGTCCTGGATGGGGGGAATGGGGTCCCAATGATCTTCTCCACTGTCCTCACCACTCTCTGCAAAGACTTCCAGTCTGAGGCCTTGCAGCTCCCGGACCAGACGCAGATACAGCTGGTCAGCAGGCTCTCGATGGTCCCTCTGTAGAAGGTGGAGAGGATGGGAGGGGGGAGGGAGGCTCTTTTCATCCGTCGCAGGAAGTGCAGACGCTGCTCTGCTCTCTTTGCCAGGGAGGTGGTGTGAAGTGACCAGCTGAGGTTGTCTGTGATTTGTACCCCCAGAAACTTGGTGCTGCTGACGACCTCCACCGCTGTGTCATTGATAAGTAGAGGTGTGTGGCTGGGTCGGGATCTCCTGAAGTCGACGATGATCTCTTTCGTCTTGTTGATGTTCAGGAGCAGGTTGTTCCTCCTACACCATTCCCCCTGATGTTGCACCTCGCATTCTCCAAATCTACAAAACACATGTAGACTGGTTTGGCATACTCCCAAACCCCCTCTAGGATCCCTGCGAGAGTAAAGAGCTGGTCCATTGTTCCACGACCAGGACGGAACCCACAATCCTCAATCCGAGGTTTGACAATTGGCCGGACCCTCCTTTCCAGCTCCTTGGAGTAGACTTTCCCAGGGAGGCTGAGGAGTGTGATGCTCCTGTAGTTGTCACACACCCTCTGGTCCCTCTTTAAAAGAGGAACTACCACCCCAGTCTGCCATTCTTTCGTCACTGTCCCAGACTTCAATGCAATGTAAAAGAGGCGTGTCATCCATGATAGCCCTTCAACATCCAGAGCCTTCTCCATATCCGTGTGAATCTCATCAACAGCCTTGGCTTTGCCACCGGATTTCCAAGTCATTTAACTACCTCAGTGACTTCTCCAGAGAGATTGATTGGAATCCCCATCATCCTCCAGCTCTGCCTCTGCAACAGAGGACGGGTCAGTTGGGGTAGTTGCATTCAGGAGTTCCTCGAAGTTTTCCTTCCACCGACCGACAACCTCCTCAGTCAAGGTCAACAGTGTCCCATCCTTGCCGTATACAGCTTGTATGGTCCCCCATTTGCCCCTCATGACATGTCGGACAGTCCTCCAGAACTACCTTGTTGCTGTCCAAAAGTCCATTTACTCACCAAAATCCTCAAAAGCCCGCTGTTTTGCTTTCATCACAGCCGAGGCTCCAGTCCTTCTGGCCAGTCAGTACCCTGCAACTGCCTCAGGCAGTTGGGTCAGATGTCAAGATCTTAGTTTTGCTCATTTTGAGATGAAGACCCTTTGCCTCCAAACCTGACATCCATGTGTGCAGCCTATCTAGAAGTTCCTCCACTGAGTCCAAGGAGAGGACTAAATGATTCGCAAACAGAAGCTCTCAAGGGCAGCCAGTGTGAAAATCATATGAGAAAGCTTTCAGTACTATGATGAACAGAAAAGAACTGCACAGAACCCAGGTGAACACCAATGTGCACCCTGAAGCTGTCACTAAGGGAGTTGCTGAAACAATCCCTACTTGAGGCATTACGTACAGTAGCCTGCACTGAGCTGAAAAGCCACTCTGGAAAACTAGACCTTTTCCTTGGCTAGGTTTTTCTCTTGTATTTGGCGTACAATGAACATTGCAACAGTTGTTTCACTGACCAGGCACAAATCCAAATTGCATCTTATCAGTGGTCAGTGGTTCTTGTGCATACTTCACAAACACTCTCTCAATTACTTTAAGGCAGTGTTCGGTTAACTTAAGACCTTTGGTATTTCCCCTCTCTAGTGCATCACTTTGCCTTTGTAAAGGTTGATAATATCGCACAAATACGTCTTGGAATCTTTTTCTCAGCAGTAACATTGGATGGATGGATGGATGGATGGATGGATGGATGGATGGATGGATGGATGGATGGACGGACAGATGGACGGACAGATGGACGGACGGACGGATAAGTGGGTGGGTGGGTAAGTAGACAGGAAGACTGGCGGGCAGTCTGGCAGGCACGCAGAGTCTCACTATGCGCTGTGCTGCTAAGTCCTGGTTGTCAGGCAAAGTTACATCATTTTTACGAAAAAGTAAAGGTAAGTGATAGTGGCCATTTTTAAACATGATTGACCACCATTCCCTTTGGCACGCCAACTCTTTACAGCTTTATACCATGAGATAAGTCCATTTTTTAGGTCATTCTGTGTAAACAAATTATCTTTTGAAACTGGAATTTTAGCTTGTGTGTACACTGTAGGCAGGTCAATGAACATACTTAAATTATTATTTCCCACTTCAAGCCCTGTGAGCTCATACCATGTAACTGCTCCTCTCCATTGTTAGTAGAGAAACCTCAGTTTTATGACCATTGACATTGACCTGGGGCATGATGTTGTCAGAGCAGAAGGTGGCTGAGCTTCCTGGATCAAGGAATGCATAGGCCATTATTGTTCTGGAAGCCTTGGATGCCTTCACTAGAACAGACACAATGGGTAGTGCACAGTGGCTGGCCCCCGTTGAATGATTAGCTGTGATCAGGGCACTGTTGACAGTATTCTCACTGCTTTCTTACTGCTAATGTGGAATGTTCACACTTGCATGTCTCAGAGATATTTCTTTTAATACAGTTCTTGCCAATATGTCCTATCTTAAGGCAGCCAAAGCAATGTCCATTTGTCTTTAGATGTTCTAATAACTGTTCATGTGGCCGTTACTTGATTTTTTTCTGCAGTCAGTAATATCATGCCTGTCTAAGCAAAAGCTACATGAAGACATGGATTCAACAAATTTATTGGTTTGCTGTCTTAGTTGCCTGTGCTTCAGCTGGTGTCACAGCAGTTCTGAAGAGGCAGCAGTAGCTCAGTCGGCTAAGTCTTGGGCTAGGGACCAGAGGGTCAGTGGCTCAAGACTTGTGTTGGGCAAAAAAAATTCAGAGTGTGAGCTGACAATGGGAGGCGTCAGCTCACCTCCCAAGCACCACTGAGGCGCCCTTGATCAAGCCGCCGTCCCCTTTATAAGTTGATCGTTTTGGCGCACCACAAAGGAGCTGCCCACCACTCTACCTCCCCCTCACCTGCATGCCTACAGGCCTGTCATGTGTGTGTGTGTGTGTGTGTATGTTACGGGCCTGTACACACTATATATGTATATATATATATATATACACAGTATATATATATGCTGTATATATATATATATATATATATATATATATATATATATATATATACAGTATATATATGCATGCTACTAACTACCAGTGTGAGAGTGGACTAATAATTTCCCTACTGGGATTAATAAAGCACATTACATTTACACTGAAACACATTTACATTTACATTTACAATTTCCCTGTGTGTCAGGTTTGGTTTTCAGGACTGAACTTTTACTTGGAGGAGGATCTTTAATGTCCCCAAACACAGTAAGCATGGCAACTTACCCTAAAGCAACTTCAGGTTGGATGCTACATTCCATTCATCAAGAAAGTCCAGAATTTTTATTGCATTAAGACATTCTCTTAAGTATAAAGCACATGCAAAGAAAGCCTTTCCATCATCAAGTTTCATTTGTGTCCAATTAAAGGCCGTCTCTCAGTATGCATTAGCAATATTCATTTTGTTCCTGAAATGTTTCTTTAAAGATGTTTAGCTTCAGCATAGCCTTGGTGGACATCCAAATGCATGAACTCCTTACAATGTCTTTAGCTTGTCCTTCTGTAAACTACTCCAGAAAGTAGAGTCTATCTAGGCATTTACTAGCGTTATTCTGAATTGAATGTTCAAAGGCAAGAATGAAGGGTTGACAAGACAGAAGATTACCATTAAAAGCAGGTACATCCCTTTTGGGCAAAAGAGAAGAATTCTGTTTTCCCCTCATTAATTCCGTGTCCTCCTTCTGTCCGTGCAGGATTTCAGTATCAGCAGTGGTGTCATGACTGGTTTCATGTCATGGGCTGGTGGAAGTTCTGCTGTTCCTGGAGCTGCTTCGCAGATGTCGCACTGCAGTTTGCAGTGGCATTTTAGGTTCAGATACAGTGCCTTGCGAAAGTATTGGCCCCCCAAGAACTTTCTGACATTTTACTACATTTCAGGCTTCAAACTAATAATTAAAAAACTGAAAATATTTTTCAAGAATCAACAACATGTAAGACACAATCGTGAAGTGAAACCAAATTTTTTCAACATTTTATATTGTGTTACAAATAAAAAACTGAAAAGTAGGATGTGCAAAAGTATTGGTCCCCTTTGAGTTAATACTTTGTACAACCTCCTTCTGCTGCGATCACAGCCACAAGTCTTTTTGCATATCTTTTTTTTTTGCGCATCTTGAGACAAACATTTACCCATTCCTCCGCACCAAACACCTGAAGTTCCTTAAGGTTTGATGGAGATCGTTTGTGCACAGCAATTTCAGATCTTTCCACAGATGCTCTATTGGATTGAGGTCCGGACTTTTGCTTGGCCCTTCTAACACCTTTATATGGTTAGTTTTAAACCATTCCATTGCAGATTTGAATTTATGTTTAGGATTATTGTCCTTTTGGAAGGTGAACCTCCATCGCATCCTCAGGTCTTTTGCAGACTCCAACAGATTTTCTGCCAGAATCGCCCTGTATTTGGCTCCATCCATCTTCCCATCAACTCTAACGATCTTCCCAGTCCCTGCTGAAGAAAAGCAATCCCAGAGCACGATGCTGCCACCGCCATGTTTGACAGTGGAGATGGTGTTTTCAGGGTGATGTGCAGTGTTACTCCTACACCAAACGTAACATTTCGCATTCAGCCCAAAAAGTTCAATTTTGGTCTCATCTGACCAGAGCACCTTGTTCCACATGTCATCTGTGTCTCCATGTGGCTTCTTTCAAACTCCAGACGGGTCTTTTTATGGTTTTCTTTCAGAAATGGCTTTCTCCTGCCACTCTTCCATAAAGGCCAGATTTATGCAGAGTACGACTAATAGTTGTCTTATGGACAGATTGTCCCACCTCAGCTGTGTATGTCTGCAGGTCATCCAGTGTGATCATGGGCCTCTTGGTTGCTTCTCTGCTTAGTTTCCTCCTTGTTTGGGCTGAAAGTTTAGAGGGACGGCCAGGTCTTGATAGGTTTGCAGTGGTTTTATGCTCTCTCCATTTTGATATTATTGCTCGCACAGTGCTCCGGGAGACATTTAAATATTGTGAAATCTTCTTGTGTCCCATTCCTGCTTTGAACTTTTCCACAACTTCATCCTGGATCTGCCTGGTGTGTTTTTTGGTTTTCATGATGCTGTTTGTTCTCCAGTGTTCCTTTTAGGGATGAGCGAGTACACCACTATCTGTATCTGTATCTGTTAAACCAACTAGATTATCTGTATCCGTATCTGTATTCGGAATGGGTGGGGCTTAAACCAGAAATGGGTGTGGTTTGACCGGAAATGGGTGGATTATCTGTATCCGTATCTGTATTCGGAATGGGTGGGGCTTAAACCAGAAATGGGTGTGGTTTGACCGGAAATGGGTGGGGCTTAAATCACTACATTGTTTTAAGTCTAAAATTGATATGGATTGATCACAAGTTGCTGTATTTTTGCTTATTTTAAAACTATTTACAAAACAGCCTCAAAATTGAAATTCAAATAAATGTTTTTGATCACAAAAGTAAGAGAACTATTTACAGAAGTTTTTTATGGAACTGAGTCAGAACATGAATATTCTTAAGTCTATGAATGAATATTTACCGAGGAGCCTCAGAATTGAGATTCAACGCTTTTGATCACAATAGTAAAGGAACTATATACAGAACGAGTAAACACAAAGTGCATTAATGAAGTACATGCAATAAAAGAGTAATTAACTACAAAGTGTGCATGAACAAGAATTGTCATACTCAACAAAACAATTTTTTTTCTTTTTTCATTTAAATTTTTTTCTAGTACTTTTTTTTTCAATTATTTATTTTTAGTACCTAATGCTATTGCCATTTTTTTCACATAAAGTTAAACAATATTGATTGTGTGTGTGTGTGTGTGTGTGTGTGTGTGTGTGTGTGTGTGTGTGTGTGTGTGTGTGTGTATGTGCGCGCGCACGCGCTATGTCTCAGTTAAAATATTAAGTATAGACGTTGTTAATTTGAACAGAGTTTAGAACAGGTAAAAAAAAAAGACTTTAAACACCGAGGCGGTGGTTAAATGCACACGTACGTGCAACAAAAAAACAAAAAAAACAAAACAAGAAAGTTCACCACATAACCAAACACCAAAATAGAGGCAAGCTGAAGAAAATCTAATAAGGACGTGAGCAACAGTGAAGCCACGAACAGAGAGATCAGTAACTGCGTGTACCGGAGACAGAGAGTGGGACAGGGAAACTCCACTCTAACTGCAGTCTGTAGGGAGGGGCGGGAAGTATGTGTGACTGGCCAATCACAGAGCGTGACAACAGTCCATCTGATTTTCCTTCAGTCCGTTCACGAGTATTACGGGCTTTATTTGTATTCGTACTGGTACTCGTCAAAATGCATTATCCGTACCAGATACTCGTATGAAACGAGTATCCGGCTCAACCCTAGTTCCTTTCACAGACCTCTGAGACCATCACAGAGCAGGTGCATTTAAACTGAGACCAAATGACACACAAGTGCACTCTGTTTGTCATTGTTAGTCATTTAGGTCAACGTTGGATCATTCAGAAGTCATCAGGGAACTTCTTTAGCTGAGCTGAGAGAACAGGGGGCCAATAATTTTGCAAGCGCTACTTTTCAGTTTTTTATGTGTAAACACAATGTAAAATGTTGAATAAATTTGGTTCTACTTCACGACTGTGTCTCACATGTTGTTGATTCTTGACAAATATTTTCAATTTGTTATCTTTAAGTTTGAAGCCTGAAATGTGGCAAAATGTCAAAACGTTTTTGAGGGGCCAATACTTTCGCAAGGCACTGTACCACCAGCACAAACTCAAGGACAGATGGCCCAGTTAGAGTTCGTTCAGCAAGTTGTTGTTTGCTTGAGTCCAAGTGCTCATTCATGGCATCCTCCTGCTCTCCACCGTTATTTAGAACCTTCAGCTTTGCTCCTGCCTCCAATAATTTAGCTTGAATCTCCATGCTCTCCATTCTTTATTTTAAAGCTGCTTCCTCCATTTGAAGTGCATTCGTGTTCTGTGTTCTCCATTCACACCTATGAACAGTATCACTCCCCTTCTCTTCTTCAGTGATTAATGATTGTGCTGACTTACAATTACAATACAATACAATTAAATATACAATACAATACAATTAAAATCCTCAGTGGTCAAGCGTAACATATGCATATTTTTGTCCACCCATTCAACATCTCCATTTTCAACGAGCAGTGTTTTAATTTCAAGCACCTCTTTCTCCGAAGAGTGGCCACTTCATTGTCTGAAAGATTTACGAACATGTCTATGGCTTCTACACAGGTGAGCTATTTAGTCATTGGGTCAACGTTCAATTGTTTAGCAATCATAAGGCAACTACTTGAGGCAATTGGTTGCACTCAGATGATAAAGTTTTGAAAATTTTTTTACACCGCACTTTGCAGTGTAAACAATTAAGTAGAAATCTTTGGTGTCACCATCCAATAAGTTGCTCAGGTAGGTATACAGATATTGGCCTGCTGCTGGTGGTAATCAGATAGTGATATCATATTGTACCAGTCAGCATTTCCAGGCTGCGCCACGGGGAGGTTTCTCTATCAGCAATACAAATAAGGCACCCCGTGTATGGACACATAGCACCCCCATCCAAACTAGAGCCAGTTTCCTGCACACAGTCCCCCCTCTTCAGTCTACCAAGGAATCGGCCCGGACCGACATGTGGAGGGTGGCACCAACCCAACACCCAAGCTCAAGACTGGAAGGAAAGAGGAATAACACCTATAGAATGCCTCACCAGTGGACACAACCTCCCATGGCCAACCTGGAAGACCCTCGACAGCTCAACAGACTGTGAGCAGAGCAGGGGAGGTGCAAAGCACTTTCGAAGGTATGGACTACCTCACAGAGGACACGTGTGGCTGTGGAGCAGTACAGACAATGGCCCATCTGCTGGAAAGCCACAAAGCCCCCCCCCCATGCAGCCCCCAGAACCTGGCTGAGCCGACCCCATCATCTGTATCCTGCACTAGAGACTGGCAGAACGACATCTAAAATTGCAAAGGACTCGAAGAAGATTAATTACAAATCAAATTAAATCTTGATGATCTGCACCTTCAATATTACTCAATTTCAGTCAACATGCAGCACTTTTCACGAAATGAATTTCTCATATAAGAGACATACATGAAGCTAATTTCAGTTGTGCATACCCTGACGGAATATAGGACCCACAAATTCAACCAGGAGCTCATTAGAAAGCATTGCTTTTTTAGCTCTTGAAGAAAAATGGCATTTGAAAGCACTGCTTTTTAGAGTCTCATAGGGATACTTTTTTTTTTTTTCAATCCCCATTCAATTGTGGCTCTTGATGTTCATTTTTGTAGACTTTCAGTACTACCTCATGTTAGTACCATGATTACAAATTTGTTCAATTATAAGTGGACACATTCAGTAGGGATTGAAGCACTTTTCTGTCAACTGCTTTTAAGTGTAGCAGCCCCCAAATAATTATGTTTTCTTGGTGGTATGGCATCAATGTGATGCCACAGAAGTATGTTATACGTTTGTACTGTGTGTAAATAAAACTGTATTGAAAAAAATAAGGCAAGTTTGTTGTTTGTTTGTTTGTTTGTCTGTTTGTTGGGGGGATTGCCAAAATGTTTGTGTGGATGTGTGACCTGATTGCGGCCTTCTCCATGGCATCAGGTTCGTCAGGAATTGGAAGCTCATCAGCCAGAATCTCCTCCGTGCTTCTGGAGTCCATCAGAATGGGTTTGTTGTCAGTGATACCAGAGCTGGCCATGGCAGTTGTGCACAAAGCATTCTGGGACCGTGAGCCTGAACAGTTTACATGTAAGTGAATATCACCTTTTTGTCTTCATTTTTATCTCTGATTATGGCAGAACATAATTTCTGGTGCCACTACACACTAATGATAATAAATCCGGATTTTGTTCATACTTCACTGACAATTATTAAATTATGGTCAACTCACGTCTAAAGCGTGTCAGTGGATATCGGTTGCTTCCCCCTTCTTCATTTGCAACTGTGAATAGAAGAATTAGAAATTCTTAACAACACATGTCACGTTTTTCTTAAACTGAATTAATAATAATATAAAATAATAATCTTCTTTTCCTTTTGGCTTTTCCCTTCAGGGGTCGCCACAGTGAATCAATTGCCTCCATCTAACCCTGTCTTCTGCATCCTCTTCTGTCACACCAACTATCTTCATGTCCTCTTTCACTACATCCATAAACCTCCTCTTTGGTCTTCCTCTAGGCCTCCTGCCTGGCAGTTCAAAACTCAGCATGCTTCTACCAATATATTCACTATCTCTCCTCTGGACATGTCCAAACCATCTCAGTCTGGCCTCTCTGACTTTATCTCCAAAACCTCTACATTGTGCTGTCCCTCTGATGTACTCATTCCTGATCCTACCCTTCCTGGTCAATCCCAAAGAGAACCTCAGCATCTTCATCTCTGCTACCTCCAGCTCTGTTTCCTGTCTTTTCCTCAGTGACACTGTCTCTAGACCAAACAACATTATTGGTCTCACCACAGTTTTGTACACCTTTCCTTTCATTTTAGCTGAAACTCTTCTATCACACATCACACCTGACACTTTTCTCCACCCGTTCCATCCATTTCTCCACACTTCTTCACCTCTTTTCCACACTCTCCATTTCTCTGGACTGTTGACCCTAAGTACTTAAAGTTCTCCACCTTCTTGATCTCTTCTCCCTGTAACGTCACTCTTCCACTTGGGTCCCTCTCAGTCACACACATGTACTCTGTCTTACTGCGGCTAACATTCATTCCTTTCTAATCCAGGAAAAACCTCCACCTCTCTAGCTTCTCTTCCACCTGTTCCCTACTCTCACTGCAGATCACAAAGTCATCTGCAAACATCATAGTCCATGGAGATTCCTGTCTAACCTCGTCGGTCAGCCTGTCCATCACCATAGCAAACAAGAAGTGGCTCAGAGCTGATCTCTGATGTAGTCACCTCCACCTTGAACTCTTCTGTCACACCAACATACTTCTCTGCCACTCCAGGCTTCCTCATACAATACCACAGTTCCTCTCTTGGCACCCTGTCATAAGCTTTCTCCAGATCTGCAAAACACAATACAGCTCCCTCTGGCCTTCTCTGTACTTCTCTATCAAAGCAAATACTGCATCTGTAGTGCTCTTTTTTTGGCATGAAACCATACTGCCGCTCGCAAATGCTCTAGCTACAACTACTCTTTCCCATAACTTCATTGTATGGATCATCAGCTTTATTCCTCTGTAGTTGCCACAACTCTGCACATCTCCCTTGTTCTTAAAAATGGGCACCAGCACACTTCTCCTCCATTCCTCAGGCGTCTTCTCACTATCTAAGATCCTGTTGAACAACCTTGTCAGAAACTCTACTGCCACCTCTTCTAGACACTTCCATACTTCCACAGATACATCATCAGGACCGAGTGCCTTTCCACTCTTCATCCTCTTCAATGCCCTCCTCACATCATCATAACTAATCTTTGCTTCTTGCTGGTCCACAACAGCCACCTCTTCTAGTCTTTGTTTTCTCTCATTTTCCTCTTTCATCAACTCTTCAAAGTACTCTTTCCATCTTCCCATCACACTACTGGCACCTGTCAATTGACTTCCATCCCTATCCTTAATCACCCTAACCTGCTGCACGTCCTTCCCATCTCTGTCTCTCTGTCTTGCCAACCTGTATAGATCAGTCTCTCCCCCCTTACTGTCCAACCTAGCATACAAGTCAATCAATCAATCAATCAATCAATCAATCAATCAATCAATCAATCAATCAATCAATCAATCAATCAATCCAATCAATCAATCAGCTTTTATTTATAAAAGTCATCATAAAAGCTCCTTATTTGGCCTTTGCTACCTCTACTTTCACCTTACTCTGAATCTCCCTGTACTCCTGTCTACTCTCCTCAGTCCTCTCAGTGTCCCACTTCTTCTTAGCTAACCTCTTTCTCTGTATACACTCCTGTACCTCCTCATTCCACCACCAAATCTCCTTATCTACTTTCATTCCAGATGACACACCATCTACACTCCTATACCTGTCTCATTGTTCACATTAGCTGTATTTGCAAGTCTTCTGGAAGCACCTCCTGACCACCCAGAGCCTGTCTTAACTTCCTCCTAAAAGTCATGCTTCCATCATTTCGTCCTCTGCTCTGCCTTTGCCCTCTTCATCTTCCTCACCACCGGAGTCATCCTACACACCACCATCCTATGCTGTTTGGCAACACTCGCCCACTACTACTTTGCAGTCACTGATCTCCTTCATTTTACACCATCTACACAAGATGTAGTCTACCTGTATGCTCCTTCCTCCACTCTTATAGGTCACCCTATGTTCCTGCTTCTTCTGGAAAAAAGTATTAACTATAGCCATTTCCATCCTTTTTTGCAAAGTCAACCACCATCTGTCCTTCTGCATACACCTCTAGGTATGTTCTGCATCACTTCATCAAAGTCCAACCAGAATTTCTACTTCTCCTCCAGCTCACATCTTAATTGTGCAGCATACCCACTAACAACATTGAACATCACACCTTCGATTTCTAGCTTCAGACTCATCACTCTATCTGACACTCTTTTTACCTCCAGGACATTCCTAACAAACTCCTCATTCAAGATAACTCCGACTCGATTTCTCTTCCCATCTACACGATGATAGAACAACTTGAACCCTGCACCTAAACTTCTAGCCTTGCTACCTTTCCACCTGGTCTCCTGGAGACACAGTATGTCTACCTTTCTCCACATCATGTCAACCAACTCTCTACCTTTTCCTGTCATAGTTCCAACATTCAACATCCCTACTCTCAGTCCTATACTCTTGGCGTTCCTCTTCTCTCTCTTCCTACGAACACACGTTCCTCCTCTCCATCTTCGACCAAAAGTAGTCCAATTTCCACCGGCACCCTGTAGGTTAACAGTACCAATGGCGGTCGTTGTTAACCCGGGCCTCGACCGATCCGGTATGGAAGTCATAGGTTTAATTCGCATGTTTGATTTGGAAAAGTTTTATGTTGGATGCCCTTCCTGACACAACCCTCTGTATTTTTCCGGTCTTGGGACTGGCACAATGAGACACTGGCTTGTGCTCTCTTTCGGCTACATTAACAATAATAAATGGCTATAGTGAATACTTTCTTCCAGAAGAAGCATAATAATAATAATAATAATAATAATAATACTCTGCATAACAGTAGCACTAACAAAAACTAAACTTAACACAGGGAATAGAAAGTGCAAAAAAAAATCAAAGCTGGGGTTAGAAAAAAAGGGAAGGGGGGCTCGTGTCATTGAAGAGCAGACAACACCATTAACAAACGATACCCAGGGTCATATCTCTGCACAGTGGAGTTGTACTTTTTCAAGAAAACAAGAGGGAGAGAGAGAGAGAGAGACAGAGAGACAGAGAGAGACAGAGAGAGAAAGAGTGAGCGAGAGTGAGTGGGGAAATGGCTATAAGAATAGCAAAGAACCAGGACTTGAGTAAAGCCAAATTTTAAAGCCACTTCATTAGTGATGATGGCTCCCTGAGGTCAGAACAATAACAACTACTTATAACAATGTCACATGCATGTCCCATCTATTCTGTTTCCCATAGAGACAGTATTCAGCAAACACGCATACTGTAAAAGGCTCGAACAAGTCCTTTTATTAATCTCATGTGAATATTAAAGTGTGCCTTATTTACAAGAACATTTATGTGAACATGGAACTGTCCATGTCAGTGCAGCATACAATCATAGATTTCAAGCCCTTAAGTCACATCCAGTCATTCCATGGCCAGGTGTTTATTTTATCATTTAGTTGGGATATGCTGTTTTACTCAACAATTGTGGCCTTTGTTGTGACCTAATAGATTAAATAACACCGTAACCTTTGAATAATATCCATCAAAGATCTGAGTGACAAACGGCACAATGCCGAACAAAGATACTTACAGTTTATACAGGCATTGACTCCATTGTGCAGACTCAACATATACGCAGAAGTGAGCACCAACAGAATACTGTAGCATTAATGGGATGAATGACAAAAAAGTATGTTAAGTTTAAATCTGTAAATATCTTTCCAACTTTACCATTATTAATGTTAGTATCTAATGGTTGTCTCAAATACAAACCTGCCCATTGCTTTTCGTCATTTATTTCCATGACTAATTTTATATTCTCCCATCAGTCAGCAGTTTTAATTGGATAATGATTCATTACACAGTCTTTTGAACTGTGCCGTGAAACATCTTTTATTTACTGTGATGGACTACCAATGTTAAAGCTATCAGAGTGTGCAACGTCATGACATTCTAAACAATGCTGGACATTCACCTACTGAAACGTCTCTATTGTGTTAAGGCTGCCTCTTGCCTAGTCCCTGTACCCAAGACATCATGTGCAAGTGGATTGTTGATTACCTGACCTCCAGACAACAGCTTGTCTGCCTGCAAGGCTGTGTGTCTGATAGGGTGGTCAGTAACACTGGGGTCCTACAAGGGACTGTTCTCTCTGTGGCAGACAATTTTCACATCCGAGGAAGGGAAACCACCTCCAAACCAACGTGGCTTAGATGAAGGAACAGGTGGTGGACTTAAGGAGGATGAAAGGACAGGTAACCCCAGTCTACATTCAGGGGGTCAATGTGGATATCATTGAGGACTACAACTACTTGGGTTTCCACACTGACAATAAACTAGACTGGGTGAGGCACGCCGACACCCTCGACATAAAGAGCCAAAGACGTATCTTTTTCCTGAGGAGGCTGAGGTCTTCCTCAGCACCATACTGAAGATGTTCAATCAGTTTGTGGTGGCCACTGCTTTAGTCCGTGCAGTGGTGTGCTGGGGCAGTGGTCTGAGGATGGCAGATGACAGGGCTGGTGACATTATTGGAGTAAATTTAGACTCACTTACTGTAGTGTTGGAGAGGAGGACATTTCCAAACAAATGAGCACCACCAACTGTACAGAACAAAGGACTTTGTTCGGTAGTTGGACAACCCTTCCTAAATACACCACTGAACGCCACAGGAAATTTTTCCTGCCTGTGGCCATCAGGCTGTTCAATGTAACATGTAGTGATGAGGAGGAATGAAGCAGCAGTAAATGTGTATATTTGCACATATGTTTTTATATGTTTATATATTTTATATTATATAATTTAACATTATATTAAAATATTCAAGATTTCCCACTTCTAGCACACCTATACTTCTCTTTAAACTGTCTTCAAACTTCTGACAGCTGAAGAATCTCAACAGCGTTAGACCCTCACTGCATACATACATAAATACATACTATAAGAGATTGCCTTACCGATGGTGAAGCTAAAGCCATCAATGTTAAAAGTGGCACTCCGACACTTTTTAAATCCATGTTTTTTAGATATTTGTTCTGCCATTGTGGATCTTCATGTACACCCGTGTGCTCACTGCTCATTGTAAGTTTAGAGGAAAAACACAGTATTTCCCTGGAGAGGAATGAACCTAAAGCCTGTGTCCCCCAAGTGGCTGTAACCCTGGTAGCGCTTTTAGCCCTCTTCGAGGCTGGAGGTACGTCACAGCTTCAAGTACTCATGTTAAGAAGGAATGACGGCATCCTCCCCCTCCTACTCACTAATTTTAATCCCTCAAGACCACTCTGATGCTGAGAGAGAGAGAGGGAGGGTATGCAAGATGTTAGCTAACATTGCTTAGCCTGTATTACTGATATTAATAAGGTGGCACAGTGGGTAGCGCTGTCGCTGCACAGCAAGGCAGTGCTGAGATATTCTGCATGTTCTGCGTGGGTTCTCTCCAAGTTCTCTGGCTTCCTCCCACCTCCACGACATGCACTTCAGGTGAATTGACTGGTCTCAAATTGTCTGTAGGTGTGAGTTTGTGTGTGTGTGATTGTCTGTCTATATTTGGCTCCACAATGCACTGGCGTTGTGCCCGGAGTGTCCCCTGCCTCAGCAACTCCACGACCGGCAATCCCTGCGACCTGTGATGGCGGAAGAAGTGGGTAATAAAGATGAATGAATGAATGATATTAGTAATTGTAACTAAAATAACTTGAAATTAATAGGTTTGTACTGTATTGCAGAGCAAACAAGGGAGTTAAGAGGAGCAAAGAGGTGCAGGAAAAAAGGGGACAAAAGAAGAGACATTTGAATGAGCATTATAACAAGGTGGCAGTATTAGCTAAGATTAGTGCTAAAATCAAAATGGCTGACTCCCTCTTAGTTTTGTTAAGTAGATCTTGACATTATACACATGTATAAATACAGTATATAAAGTACATACCCCCAGAGATGGGAAGCATGGTAGCCTAGCGGTGGTGTACTCAACTCTAAATAATGTTTCCTGTTTCCTGCTACACACAGATCATTTTTAGCTTCTTCTTTCTTCTTCTTTTCCTTTTTGGCTTTTCCCTTCAGGGGTCGCCACAGCGAATCAACCGCCTCCATCTAACCCTGTCCTTTGCATCCTCTTCTCTCACACCAACTACCTTCATGTCCTCTTTCACTACATCCATAAACCTCCTCTTTGGTCTTCCTCTAGGCCTCCTGCCTGGAAGTTCAAAACTCAGCATCCTTCTACCAATATATTCACTATCTCTCCTCTGGACATGTCCAAACCATCTCAGTCTGGCCTCTCTGACTTTATCTCCAAAACCTCTAACATGTGCTGTCCCTCTGATGTACTCATTCCTGATCCTATCCTTCCTGGTCACTCCCAGAGAGAACCTCAGCATCTTCATCTCTGCTACCTCCAGCTCTGCCTCCTGTCTTTTCCTCAGTGACACTGTCTCTAGACCAAACAACATCGCTGGTCTCACCACAGTTTTGTACACCTTTCCTTTCATTTTAGCTGAAACTCTTCGATCACACATCACACCTGACACTTTTCTCCACCCATTCCATCCTGCCTGGACACGCTTCTTCACCTCTTTTCCCCACTCTCCATTGCTCTGGACTGTTGACCCCAAGTACTTAAAATCCTCCACCTTCTTGATCTCTTCTCCCTGTAACCTCACTCTTCCACTTGGGTCCCTCTCATTCACACACATGTACTCTGTCTTACTGCGGCTAACCTTCATCCCTCTCCTTTCCAGGGCAAACCTCCACCTCTCTAGCTTCTCCTCCACCTCGTCCCTACTCTCACTGCAGATCACAATGTCATCTGCAAACATCATAGTCCATGGAGATTCCTGTCTAACCTCGTCTGTCAGCCTGTCCATCACCATAGCGAACAAGAAGGGGCTCAGAGCTGATCCCTGATGCAGTCCCACCTCCACCTTGAACTCCTCTGTCACACCTACAGCACACCTCACCACTGTCTTACAGTCCTCATACATGTCCTGCACCGCTCTAACATACTTCTCTGCCACTCCAGACTTCCTCATACAATACCACAGTTCCTCTCTGGGCACCCTGTCATAAGCTTTCTCCAGATCTACAAAAACACAATGCAGCTCCGTCTGGCCTTCTCTGTACTTCTCTATCAACATCCTCAAAGCAAATACTGCATCTGTAGTACTCTTTTTTGGCATGAAACCATACTGCTGCTCACAAATGCTCACTTCTGCCCTTAGTCTAGCTTCCACTACTCTTTCCCATAACTTCATTGTATGGCTCATCAGCTTTATTCCTCTGTAGTTGCCACAACTCTGCACATCTCCCTTGTTCTTAAAAATGGGCACCAGCACACTTCTCCTCCACTCCTCAGGCATCTTCTCACTATCTAAGATCCCGTTGAACAACCCAGTCAGAAACTCTACTGCCACCTCTCCTAGACACTTCCAAACCTCTACAGGTATATCATCAGGACCGACTGCCTTTCCACTCTTCATCCTCTTCAGTGCTCTCCTCACTTCATCCTGGCTAATCTTTGCTACATCCTGGTCCACAACAGTCACCTCTTCTAGTCTTTGTTCTCTTTCATTTTCCACGTTCATCAACTCTTCAAAGTACTCTTTCCATCTTCCCATCACACTGCTGGCACCTGTCAATAGACTTCCATCCCTATCCTTAATCACCCTAACCTGCTGCACGTCCTTCCCATCTCTATCTCTCTGTCTTGCCAGCCTGTATAGATCAGTCTCTCCCTCCTTACTGTCCAACCTAGCATACGAGTCATCATAAGCTTCTTGTTTGGCCTTTGCTACCTCTACCTTCACCGTACGCTGCATCTCCCTGTACTCCTGTCTACTCTCCTCAGTCCTCTCAGTGTCCCACTTCTTCTTAGCTAACCTCTTTCTTTGTATACACTCCTGTACCTCCTCTTTCCACCACCAAGTCTCCTTGTCTACTTTCCTTCCAGATGACACACCAAATACTCTCCTACCTGTCTCCCTGATCACATTAGCTGTAGTTGTCCAGTCATCTGGAAGCACCTCCTGACCACCCAGAGCCTGTCTTAACTCCTTCCTAAAGGTCATGCAACACTCTTCCTTTTTTAGCTTCCACCATTTCGTCTTCTGCTCTGTCTTTGTCCTCTTCATCTTCCTCACCACCAGAGTCATCCTACACACCACCATCCTATGCTGTTTGGCTACACTCTCGCCTACCACTACTTTGCAGTCACTGATCTCCTTCAGGTTACATCGTCTACACAAGATGTAGTCTACCTGTGTGCTCCTACCACCACTCTTATAGGTCACCCTATGTTCCTGCCTCTTCTGGAAGAAAGTATTCACTACAGCCATTTCCATCCTTTTCGCAAAGTCAACTACCATCTGTCCTTCTGCATTCCTCTCCTGGATACCAAACCTGCCCATCACTTCCTCATCACCTCTGTTACCTGCACCAACATGTCCATTGAAGTCTGCACCGATGACAACTCTCTCACTTCTAGGTATGCTCTGCATCACTTCATCAAAGTCCAACCAGAATTTCTCCTTCTCCTCCAGCTCACATCCTACCTGTGGAGCATACCCACTAACAACATTGAACATCACACCTTCTATTTCTAGCTTCAGACTCATCACTCTATCCGACACTCTTTTTACCTCCAGGACATTCCTAACAAACTCCTCCTTCAAGATAACTCCTACTCCATTTCTCTTTCTATCTACACCATGATAGAACAACTTGAACCCTGCTCCTAAACTTCTAGCCTTGCTACCTTTCCACCTGGTCTCCTGGACACACAGTATGTCTACCTTCCTCCACTGCATCATGTCGACCAACTCTCTACCTTTTCCTGTCATAGTTCCAACATTCAACGTCCCTACTCTTAGTCCTATACTCTTGGCGCTCCTCTTCTCTTTCTTCGTGCGAACGCACTTTCCTCCTCTCCTTCTTCGACCAACAGTAATCCAATTTCCACCGGCGCCCTGTAGGTCAACAGCGCCGATGGCGGTCGTTGTTAACCCGGGCCTCGACCGATCCGGTATGGAAGTCATATGTTTGATTCGCATCTTTGATTTGGCAAAAGTTTTACGCCGGATGCCCTTCCTGACGCAACCCTCTGTATTTATCCGGGCTTGGGACCGGCACAATAAGACACTGGCTTGTGCCCTCTTGCGGCTACATTACACAGATCATTTTTAGCATGAACATTAATTCCTACATAACAACTTATGTATTTAAATAAGTTAATTGCTGTAATTTTACATACATTTGTAATACAAAGTATAGTTTTTCATCAGTTTCCTTTCCTTTAGAAATGCTTTTACGGTGAGGAAGAACACAGCGTCAGTCTGTCCTGCTCTGTCACATTCTGCCCACCATCTTTGCTGCTTTTCTTTTTTGTTTCATCTTCAAATTAAATTTAGGCTGTTTCCTTTTCAGAGAAGCACATGGTTGTCTTGTGATCTTTTTCTTCTTACATAACACTCAGCTATACATGCTCTGTTGAGTGTGAGTTCAAGTCCAGCAGTGAGTCCAGGCTTTTTAGCAGCAGCAATGCATCCAGTCCATTTGTTTATTGCCTTTCTCTTGGCGTTTGGCACCTCTGGGTACTGCTCTGCTGGGCCTCTCCACGCTCAGTGCAAAGTGGAATGGTATGTTTCATTATTTTTTCTCTTATAAATACTCCAATATAAGATGTGATATAAACTGATGTTTTCCTTTAATACTGCAAAATTCTGCACCTACTGTCCGTATAAAAAAACGCCTAACAATTATATTGTTCTTACAAACAGTGTGTCAGGTATCTGTAATATATATATTTATCATACGTATGTGCAAATCATTTCAATACAAACCCTAATGATGACGGTAACCCTATACTGTTTGTTAATTATTAATTTTTTTTTTTTTCAAATGCTCATTCTATTAGTTTAATAAGGGGGCCTATATTCATTGTTCTACTTCACCAGTTCAGGGTTGTGTGTGTGTGTGTGTGTGTGTGTGTGTGTGTGTGTGTGTGTGTGTGTGTGTGTGTGTGTGTGTGTGCGTGCGTGCGTGCGTGTGTGTGATTACAGTTTTTTTCAGTCACTAACAAGCGTTTGTCAAACAGCAGTCACATTTTCAAAACTCTAAACACAATTATCACAGCATCGGTCTTTTGTGGCCATACCATTCACACATTTCATGTTGTTTTCACTCAATATGCAGTCGGTGAACATATTTCCACATTGCTTTCATTTTCTTAACAGACAAGCTATACCTCCCAACAAAATTATGGATTGTTTTTTTTTATTATTTACAAATGTTAACACACAACATCCCACAATAGCAACAACAATATTCCAAACCTTAGATTCAGTATAAAAACCTCTGCTTCTGCAATGATATCAGTTCAAAAACAATATATCGTAGCTGATAAACAATTGAATATTTTTTTTTAATTTTTAAGATTTTTTTTTATTTTATATACTCAATCCTGAAAGGGAAATTAGTGGCACACTCTAGTGTTAGTAATTGATACATGCATATATGTGTGTACAGGCCCTGAACACACACTCACACACACAGGGGTCCTGTATGCATGCAGGGGGGGAGGTAGAGTGGTGGGCAGCTCCTGTTGTTGTTGCTTTTTTTGTTTTTTGAATGCTTTTGTGTGTTTCATGACTATTTTGTTCATTGTAAGCGTTTTCTTTTCTATATTTTTTCTATATATTGTAAACAGTATTTTTACTGTACCTCCTGTAATAAAATGTAAAGGAAAAAAATGATTTGCTCTTTACTGGAATGCTTTGAATGTGAACATTGCATGTGGACATACAGTTCCCAACCAATAAATTTTGTGTACATTTTGCATGCAAATACTAGTAAAACTGAAATATAAAAGTCTATATAATTTTTATAATGTCAACAATACCCAGTATTTTGAAACCTGGTGTACTTTGATTGACTGCATGTACCTTATGAAGTGAAAACAAGCATTATTATTTGACACAGTAATTTCATTTTGAGTCGAATATCCAGTGTTTTGGTAAAGCATGTGTACAGAAAAAGATGTATTCTATTTTGAAATGAAGAGTTAGTGTTTATTTGACAAAATGTGTTTTTGAGAAGAAAATTATCCATTTGGTCAATTGTGCTTTCTAGGTGTGAGTCTGTGTTAAGAGTTTAGAAAAAGTATTTGAAGTATGGGTAAGCGCTTGCTAGCGACTGAAAAAAACTAACAAATTGATTAACAAATAAATAAATAAGCTTAGTCATATTATTAGTCTGATAACTTTATTTAGGGTGAGTTAATTTTTTGCCAAATAAAGCCCTGTAACTTATCACTATTACTTGTTACAGCATAACAGACACTTAAAACAAAAACTGCAATGACGGTCCGGCCCTACAGGGGCCAGTTACTAAATATGCCCCATATGGCTGGATAATGTAATTCAATAGTTTGTCCAGTAGATGTCAATGAAGAAGAGGGTATGAGTTAACTGTAAATGTGAAAAAAGGCATTTGAAGCCAAAACTATCTAATATTTATCAGCAATTTGAGAAAATAATAAATTGTCTAAAGTTCATTGAAAGATTAAAGTCAGGTCCTCTCTGATGCATTACAGCATAAGCATGGCATTCTGAACTTTTATGAGGTTAACTTAAATCCTATTGTATTAGTATTGTGTGGTTAAGGTCTTCATTTTCCAGTGTAACTGAAACTGAAAAGACTTGAATGCATTCAAAGATAATAGGGACAAACTTCATGTGAACAATATGAACATTTCATTATTTTCCGACTATTGGGCATCTCTCTGTCCCTAACTCTGTCCTATTTCCTATTTATGAATGAACATACAACCCAATCAGTACTTTTGCTGCTGTCATAGGTACTTTGGGATATCGTGCAAAGTGGTTTATGAATCCCTGGTCTCACAAATAAAGAAGTGGAGAACCATGGCTGGTTGTACCATGGGGGGCCAGAGGTGCTTGTACAAGGTGAGCTTTCATCCAGTAGTCACATATTTTAATCCCATAGACTGAGGAACAGATGACCTAAAACGTCTTATATATCTTAAATGACATTATAATGATTATGTTTTACAGCCTGTTGGTTTTCAGCGCATTTGGATGTGGGTTGCAGTGACAGCAAATCCACTAATGTGGCCTACAGCAAAATGCTTCATATAGGCAATGCTGTAAAATATGTTACTCAGATTAATTACTAATTGTGAATCATTACAAATGATCATCTGACTTTTTCTACAGTGCCATTCAAAGTTGTATTTCATCAGTAGATCTCAGAATCTGCTTAATGCAATAATTTTATATACTAAACTTGTTCATGCCTGTCCGGAAACGCTCTTTACGTAGCCTTTAGGTATTGCGGGTTGCAGCCGTTCCAGCACAGGTTTTAACCATCAAGTGGAAAAAAATGATTTACCGTAAAAAAATAAATGCAGCAAAGGCAACATAGGTGAAGATGTACTGATGTTGGAGTCAGCTGGTATTACATCTATCAACACTGCTTTCTTCTGCTCTTTGTCCACCACCACTATGTCCAGTTGGTTGGCCAGGAGCTGTTTGTCAGTCTGGAAAATGAAGTCCCACTGGATTTTAGCCTTGTTATTCTCAACCACCTTTGATGCGATGGGATTTGGATACTTCTAGTCCATACTGGGTACAGATGTTCCTGTACACTATCACAGCTACTTGGTTGTGCCTCTCCATGTATGTTTGCCCAGCTAGCATCTTACACCCTGCTACCACATGCTGGACTGTCTCTGGGGCTTCTTTACATAATAGCCTGCACCTTGGGTCAGATATACTGTGATAGATATTGGCCTCTATTGCTCTTGTACTTAGGGCCTGTTCTTATGCTGCCATGATCAGTGTCTCTGTGCTGTCTGTCAGTCTACCTTATTCCAGCCATTAGTAGGTCTTCTTGATGTCAGCATCTTCCTCTAATTGACGGTGGTACATGCCATGTAGGGGCTTGTCCCTGAGCAGTTCATCTGTTAAGGCTTTCTTCTTGATGTACTCTTGGATTTTTGACGTTTCATCCTGGACAGTGGACCTGATGCTCACTAGTCGTCTGCCTCCCCCTTTCCACTTAGTGTACAGCCTCAGAACCATGCACTTGGGGTGAAACCCTCCATGCATGGTGAGGAGCTTTCTAGTCTTGATATCTGTGGCTTCTATCTCCTCATTTGGGCAGCTTATGATCCCAGCGGGGTATCTGATGACTGGCAGTGCATACATGTTGATGACTCGGACCTTGTTCTCACCATTCAGCTGACTTCTCAGGACTTGTCTTACTCTCTGGAGGTATTTGGTTGTGGTTGACATCCCTGCAGCCACCTCATGATTGCCATTAGCCTGTGGGATTCCAAGGTATTTGTAGCTGTCCTTGATGTCTCCTATCTGCCCCCTGGTCAGTCAAATCCTTCAGTTCTGATCATTTTGCTTTTTTTTGATACCATCCGGCCACATTTGTCTAATCTGAATGACATCCCTATGTCATTGCTGTAGATCCTGGTGGTGTGGATCAGTGAATCGATTTCTCGCTCATTCCTGGCATACAGCTTGATGTCATCCATGTAGGCAAGGTGGCTAATTGTTGCCCCGCTTTGGAATCGGTATCCGTAACTACTCTTTGTGATGTGACTGAGGGGTTTAGGCCTACGCAGAACAGCAGTGGCGATAGTGCATCCCCTTGGTATATGTCACACTTTATGTTAACTTGGGTGAATGGCTTGTAGTTGGCCTCTAGGATTGTCGGAGTAAGAACAGCTATTGTCTGGCTGACTTTCTAATAGAATCTTCATGGTGACTTCAAATAAGGTCCTCTGATCTGGACCCAGAGGATGTTTTGTCTACATTTACATCATATTGTATTGTTTTGTCTGTGTCTACTTTAATCCTATATACAGTGCGGCCTCATTCTTTGCAGTTAATAAGTTCCAGGAACCACACGCGAGGAAGGAAAGAAGGAATCAACGATTGAGGTCACGGTCTATTTATCTTATTATTTACCTTAATTTAAACGTTTATAAAACCCTCCCCATACTGATTAAACCCCCTTCTATCTGTATTACCTTTTCCCATACTCTGATACTGTTTAAAGCACTTTTGTGTCTCACAAAATTCCGAGATTGACAGAACGGAGCTCACTTCTGGGTGACGTCAGCCAATAGAATGCGCGTACGGTATCACGTAACTGCCTACCAAAAATCTGCGATGAGGTGGAGTTGCGAGTGTTAATGCACGAATGCATGAGGGTGCACTGTAAATACGTATATAAAAGTAAATAATTATCATTAAAAAAAGAAAAAGAACACACCCAGCAGTTCATTTCCACTCATTGGCTTGTGGTCATTGCTCCTTTGGTTCAATTACAACTGCGGGTACAGCCTAGAGATGGGTCCTAGCTTCCTACACAAATGATGAGGATGAAAAAATTATGACATGAGTAATGTTTTCTGTTCCAGAATGATGACAGCACAGTTCTCTGCTATGTGTTGATTCTCTGCAGTGACGTCTGATTCTAGTAATGTCCCTACTGAATGTCCCTGCTGAATGATTAATTTTTTTCACCTAAACCAAGGAATACTTCTCTCCTTACATGCACAGGCAATTTTATATGATTGGATTTTAATCATGTATAATTTCTTCTCTCTGTAGCTCCAGTCTGCCTCCGTCCATTTTATAACTGCCAAACACACAAATCCCATTGACAGGTCTGTGGATGACATCAATTTCCGGCTGGTCTCCCATCTCTTCTTCACCTACTGTCATGTTTCGGTAAGTTTGTACTCTAATAATTCCTTTTCTGATAAACTCATGCAAATCTCCTCTCAGTGTAAATCGCTCTGCTCTGCATGTTGTTCTAATCTGTTAATTTACATAATCTGTTCTGTGTTTCTGTCATGCTGCTTCTGCATTTTTTTAAGCTTTCATAACATAATTGTGTATAATAACACATTTTGCTAGAATGGGTGGATGGATGGATATATGTGTGTTGTATAACACACACAAACATACGCACACGCACACACACACACACACACACACACACACACACACACACACACACACACACACACACACACACACACATATATATATATATATATATATATATAAAGCACATTTTCTTTGTTACTTCTTTCTCACTTGCTGCTGCTACTGTGGCTTTTCTCATTCAGCATTTGTAATTGTAACTTCATTTCTAGGCCATGTCAGTGTCTGAGACCTGGTACGCCATCAAAGACCACGGCACCAACTACTGCAACCTGTATAACCTCCTGGAAGGTAAGATCGAAAAACAGCACAGTGATGAATTTATTTACACCCTTTTACTAACCATTCAATTTACTTTGAATGTTTTATTTGTATCCCTTTTATTTAAATTTTATAGTTTGACCCTTATAATGCAACTCAATGAAACATAATTCACTTGACCATGAAAATGTACATCAGAATCTGTTTCCTGTTGGTTAAGTTAGTAGTATTAGTGGTATTAATGATCTCAAATACCTGTATTTCCCTTAATTAGTCAAGTGGCAGCAGTGAGATATCATATTTTTTTTCTCCATATAATTTTTTGGACATTTTATTTGAGTGATTTTCTCAAACACCATCTGACAAACATGAGAATATAGTAAATGTCTCGTTCAGGAATTTATGCAACATGTACTAAATCTATTAATGATATTAACTCACTTTAGCAGATTGATGAGGCAGCAGTATCAAATATTTCACGACAATTCAGTCTGCATTATGACGTTACTGTGTAGTTCCAGCTGTGTAGTAACTGCTCTACATTCTGAAGAGAACTGTCCTAATGCCTGTTTGCCCTGTCATTATTTAACAGGAAGTGGTCTCACTGAAGCCAGAGGTTATAGAGAGGTCACCAGTGATTTCTTGTGTACACAACGCTCTTCAGCCAACTGCACCATCTACTGACCTGTGCACTGACAAGAAATTACCACATGTAATCACAACATGCCGAATATAAACCATGTGCCATTTCTAAAACGTGCTTTCTTTTTTTTTTGAATGACTATTCATCTACTTGTAAAAGCAGACTGTCATTAAAATCAACATGAGAACTGATAGTCCCTTAAAATATGTCTTTACTGTAATACACTCCATCGAAGCGTGATTAATACACAAATGTCATGGCCCAGAGAATAAAACTATCAGAAAAGAACTTTCCCGTCAAAGGTCTACAAAGTACATTATTATTATGTGTTGTGGAAACAAAGACAAGAAACTAAAAATTTAAAAGTATTAAACTGATTGAAAAATATATATAATTTCTGCACCAGTCTAGTTTATACTCTAGGATATTGTCAGTTACAGAAAAAAAAGTGGATATTATTAGCAAACGCCAATGATTTTGGAGTTGTATTTCTACTGCACATTGTTGTTCGGTCAAGCAGTCACTTTTCCCATATAATCAAAATGACAATCACCTCCATTAACAATGGCAAAAGAATTCCAAATGCAAAAAAATTTATGACAGCATCAGAATGGGAAAATTCAGTTTGATTTAGGTATGTATAAAATAAAATTACACGTCTGCTTCCAAAAAATGCGGATGAATCTGGCTCCCTCAAATCCTTGGAAAACCATGAACCAATTCCTCTGATAAATCTACATTTACAGTATGTCTTGTTTTAGTCAACATGAATTTCTGTCAGCTTCATAATACATACCACTATAAAAGCAACATGTGACATAAATACATGACAAAATATTAATTTGGGGATCAGATACGATATAAAAGTTTGATGTTTTGTGTCTTTTCTTATTGGTTCATGGCCTTTGAGAAATGTGTGTGTGTGTGTGTGTGTGTGTGTGTGTGTGTTTGTGTGTGTGTGTGCGTGTGTGTGTGTGTGTTTATGTGTGTGAAAAATGAAAACATCAAAATCCAACAGAGAGCCACCTGGTGTGAAGGAGGAGCATCATTCTTTCTGACACCTAAACCAGTTTTCACCCTTGAAAATGATTGCGAATTAAGGAGGGTGGAGGGAGCCACACAGAGAAATAACCACTGTTAGCAGGATGTGAATTGCAGGGCAGCTTTCATTAAGGAAGCAATATGCACTGTAGGGCTTTGTCATCCATCACATCATGCCTTAACACTCAGGAGCATCTTACCCTGTTTTAAAGTTACAATATATTGCTTCAAATAAATGTACAGTTCATTACTATGTTGTTAAATTTACAACACAATGTTGGTAGGTTTTGTCAGCGAATCCCTGGACATTTACAATGTCTAAACTGCATTTTATTTCTTCTGCACATGCGCAAGTGAGCCGCAGGTTTTCGTCTGGTCTCTGTGATTGTTCTGTTTTAATCTTTTTTATCTATTTTTTGCGTCTTCTTAACTTTTTTCATGATGGATAGTACTGTGCTGATGTAGTCCAAGGGGGAAATCCTAGCCTTGAAAGTCAGACGAGAACCTGGGATTAGGGATCTCATCCCCGCTGAGGTCCAGTGGAGGTACAGGTGGACATAAATTTACTGCTTTACATAAATTGCCATTTTCACTTCAGCAGAAATTAAATTTAAAAACTGCAACTTTTTTTGATTTGCTTTGTTATACCCAACACCATAAACTCAATGTATGATATTAAAATTTTCACTCAACAAAATAAAATCATTTGTTAAAAGAGTGAATAGCACTGCACGTCTCTCACAAAGAAGTTGTGGGAGCGGTGGCTACCGGCCGTGCAGGAATGGGAACTATTCCAACAACCCAGTACAACAAGCTCAAGGGCAACGAGAGGCGGAACCAGGTCCAGCTCGAGGTGAGGGCCGGAATCGAAGAGCAGCGTGCAAGCCAGTGGTTGGGATTGAGGCAACAGGGCGTGTGGACCACATGGGAGGAAGCCACGGACAGAAAGATCTCGTGGAACGAGCTGTGGAGGGCTGAACCACTCCGCATTAAATTCCTCATTCAGTCGGTCTATGATGTTCTGCCCAGCCCATCAAACCTCTTCTGTTGGGGCAAGGTTGAAACTCCAGCATGTCCCTTGTGCCAAGGAAGAGGAACCCTGGAGCACATTCTCAGCAGCTGTCCTAAAGCACTCGGTGATGGCCGCTATCGCTGGAGCCATGACTGCGTGCTGAAGGCGGTTGCTGAGTCCATCCACACTACCATCGACCAGAGCAAGCGCTTACAACCATCAAGGCGTGAAATCTCCTTCGTCAGAGCCAGAGAACAACCACCTCCCCGACCTAAAGCCCAATCTGGACTATGCGATGGCTGTGGATCCAGAGGGATAAGCAGTGGTTGAGTGCTTCTTGGACACGGGCCGGGAACTGATCACCCCGGCCGGGTCGCCTGGGTGAGGGGGTCGAAGTTGAAAGACCCGAAACCCCCGGTGAGCCCAGGTACTGTCACTGACGATGTGTCCAAGAAACAGCATCACTAGATGTATGTAAGAACTACACTGACTGAAAACACATAAAACTGTCTCAAGAAGGGGACAGAAGGGACACTGGTCCAACACAGCAGGGTTAAAAACAGATAAAAGCATTGGAACTAATGGCACCGTGTAAAATTCTCCACTGGAGATTGGCCGCTGGAGGTTTGTATAAGTGTCCATTGTGGATCTGGTCCATTTCCCATCATCCTGCTGGTCCAGGCAGTGGGTAGTCTGTCGCACAGTCCTCTCCTGTTAATTACTTTCACACAGTTTTTGTAAAATATTTTTTTGTTGGCTGTGTGCACACTGACTTCCTGAAGATCTCTGAATGGAGGACTGTCCAGCTCTCCAGGCAGGGGACTGGTGTGGACCTCTGGCAAAGGATCCCTGTTGTCCGGTACGGTTCTTTTACTGTATTTCAAGAAGAGGCCTCTCTCCCTCCCAGAGAGTCTTTGCCTACGCAGTTCTAGCACCCTCTGAGCCCCCCTGGTGGACTGGATGTTCAGCAGGGAGCCCACAGCCTGGGGATCTGCTAATGCCGGCACAGCGTTGTCCATCAGCTGTTGGAGGGTCACTGTTCTGCACAGTGTTGTCAACGGCCTCGGTGATGCTACAGTGCAGACATCCAGTCTGGCTCCATAAACTGGTGGTTGCTTCAATAACCAGAACAGAGGGTCAGAGCTTTTTCCTGGACTGCTTTTAAAAAGGACCTATGACACCATGATAAAAAGGAGGCAAACAATCTAACTTTAGAAATTTAGAATCAATTAAAAACAGTGCAGCATCCATCCCCAAATTACTCACACGTCTGAATATGCTGCTGACCACTTCTCTCCACGTCAGATCCGCTGGTCCGGTCAGAAACCGCTTGATGAACTGTAAGATGAACATAGCTGTTCTACTAGCCTTGATAAAAACAACACCCCCTGAGGCAACTAGTTTAGCCCATCCCAGAAAAACTTAACAAGTTTAGTTTGGATGTGGGTTAAAAAACCTAATGGAGGTTTCATGCAGGCTAAGCGGTGCCACAGCTGTGAGGCCACCAGGTTTTTGATTACGAGGACACAACCTCTATATGAAATATGCAGGAGCAACCATTTCCATTTTTTAAGCTTCCCTTCTATTTTCTCAATGACGCCCTACCAGTTCTTCCTGCTTGCTGCCTCATTTCCAAGGTGCAAGGGTTAGGGTGAGGGATATTTGAGATGATTGGTATTCCAACATAAGCTTTGAAGAAGAGCCGGGAGGCCGCCGTGCCATTCACCAACAGCAATGGTTTCACTTTTGGTCTAGTTCACCCATGCAGCAGTTAGAATGTTAAAACCATGAAAACATCAACATCCCTCGGATTTTTAATAAGAACAACATCATCAGCATAGGCAGACAAAATAATGCTCTCCTTAAAATCTGGTAAAACCAAACTGTTAATGCTTTTGCGAATTTTACAGAAGAGGGGTTCTGGGGAGAGTGTACAGCGCATCCCAGACAGAGTACAGCCCTGCCGGATGCCTCGGTGCTGAACCGAAACTTCTCCAGTGTTTTCCAGAGGAAGCTGTGCTCAACACGGTCAAAAGCCTTTTCCTGATCTAATGAAATGAGACCATTATTTATACCCAATTGGCTGGAAACCTCCAAAACATCTCGAATTAGGTAGACATTGTCTACCATGGACCTGCCGGGCACACAGTAGGTCTGATCCTGGTGGATGACCTGCTCCATAGCTTCCCTCAACGTGGCCTCCTTCAACATGAGCTCTGAGCTGCTAAGGTTATTCTGCCAGTCCATTGTGTCCAGTGTGCTGTCCTACACCATTGTGTGTTGGGGTGGTGGTGTCATGGAAAAGGGACATCAAATGGCTGGACAGACTTATCCAGAGGGTTGGTTCTGTGATTGGCCAGGACTCGGACTCTGTTGAGACTGTTCCAGAGAGACCATCCAAGGTTCGATCTATCCTGCGGAATACCACCCACCGCGCTCCTCCACAGAGGGATTGTGGAGCTCCTTTGTGCCCGGTGCCATCAGGGGGTACAATCATTCTCTCAAAAAGGGGGAGGGGGGTGAAGCAGAAAGGTCATCTAGTTCAAAAAACAGCGGATAAACGGGGTGGTGAAGTCAGGGAGACACTGTGAGGTTCCTGGGTGTCCAATGTCACATGAACTGTGCCTTGCCCACCAATGTGTCAAGGTACAGTTACTGTACGTCAGCTTTCTACTCTTTTGCCTACTACTGCCTTTTGCCTGCTTAGTTCTGTTCCTAACCAGTGTTCCCTCTAAGCTGCGCGCTTGTACCATTGTGCACTGCTCGCACAGTCTCAGCGCACAAGAAATTCCATGCTGCGCATAAAATAAAATTCAATATGAATGTATCGTGCCGCGGCACACTGCCATCATCACGCCCGGAGATTGCCCCACCTAATGCCTCAAGCCAGGTGGGATATGCTCCAGCTCCCCGTGACCCACTATGGCAGATAATCTGACTGCAACATCCTGCTACACCTGCTCAAAATCAATACATAAATACACAACTGTGTATCTATCTATCTATCTATCTATCTATCTATCTATCTATCTATCTATCTATCTATCTATCTATCTATGTGTCTGTCTGTCTAATTTAAAGTATGTATTATGCATTTAATGATGGCATTACCTGCAATTCACCATTCTTCTCTGATCCCTCCCAAACTTTTAAAACAAAAGCCAGAGACAGCATAGTCGCACAAAAACATTCCCATTCAAGCCAAGGTGCTATATCCATATCATTTACATAATCATATGTGTACATTTAGACTGCAGGGACAAGGGGTTGACCCACTAACCTTGTACCAACTGGATGACTGCTCTATATCCTGTGACAATGCTAGGGAACACCATCCACCATTTTTACAATTGCCTGAGAGCACAGCTTAACTAGAAATGTGTCATCTCTTTTCCTTGAGAGATATAAGACATATACTAAGGGAGCTAGTTTACTACCTGATATATACTGTACATATATATATATATAATTTTATATATAATATTCTAATCCAGTCATAGTACATCTGTATAGAACATATGATTATATTGAAAGTCTACCTTTCAATATAACCAAACGTTCTATGCAGAACGTATGGTTCTGCATAGAACCTGTCAGTGACAGTGACTAAATTTGGCTTTGATAGTCACGATTGTTGGTATTATTATTATTATTATTATGATTATTATTATTATTATTACTACGCATACATGTTTTTTAAAGCTCCAGAGATAATAGCATCAAATTGTCAGAGATATGTCCATGCACGTCAATTTTCCTGACCCCGGCTGGAACCATTTCTGGTCCATCAATGAAAGAGTAAAGGAAGAAAAGTTTTATCCAGCAGCTGTCACTCCTCGAAAACATAAATAATAGTAAAATTATGTGTAGATCCCTGTTCCACATAAGTTAGCATATGAAAGTGATATTCACTATAATAGCATTCACATTCTATTTTGTTCAGCAATATTGTGAAAAATATTTGCTTATAAAGTTATCCACTAAATTTCATATTATTTTCTTGATTGTTAACTGCAGAGGTAAGTGTAAAATATGCATTAAGCCCTCATCTCAGCAAAAAAAATAATTTCTTGCAGCTGTCTCACACTTGAGATGGTTGTGTGACAGCGAACATTAAAGAGACAAGCAATAAAGGTACATCATACTGCGCTGCACCAGATTCTTTGAATCTTTTATGTATTTCAGAATCAAGCTTGAAAACATTAATCCTGTTTTGGGAAAACAATTGCAGTGTGAGTGTTGACAGTTATTGGTGTGCGATATTTTGTTCAACATTTTTAAATTGGTCATAAAATTATATTTGATGTCAAATATCAGCTAAAATGCTCTTTGTACTAGACCATTTCAAAGTGGTCAATTCATTGCTCCCGTGTGCTGGGAGCTGTTGGAGACCACCAGAGGAGGCATAACTAGATACCCTAGCACCTCGACAGCCCTGTCCCTCAGGATGCCTATTGGCTCTCTGTTTGTCAATACAGGCACTTTTCTGGATATGACTGCAATTAAATTAAATTATTTTTTATGTGCTTTAATTCCACAAGAGGTTTCAATGATTAAATAGAGGCTTGTGTCTCATAACTAACCATGCTCATTAGACTTACATTTAGAGGGGACAGTAGGACTAACTTCAAAATAGCTTTGGCTCTTAGAGATCATTTTTAATTGACAGTTTTCTGTCTTGCTGACACATTTTATCTGCCCTTTCTGTGTCCACATTTGACTCCACCAAGATCTGTCCAATTTAAAAGCTGCTTTGTATGCAATGTGTATGACTGTACATGTGTGAATTATTCAAGAAATAAATAATATGTCAACATTATTACTGCATTTTTGCATTTGTTAATAGACTGAAGAATGAGGGGAAAAAATACACAAATCTCTATTTATCGCTTTCTTTCCACCACTCTGGCAATCTCTTTACTATTCTCTCTCTTTTTAGTTCAAAGCTGACAAATCCTTCTCAAACCAATTAAAGTGTATGTAAGGTCCTCAGGGGGCCCTCTGGTGACATTACAGGGTACAGAGTGTCAAGGGGTCTGAAGAGACTATCACTGTGTGCAGCATTCAACCAATATCCCAGAAGCACAACAATAGCTGGCCATAAATCAGCCTTGGTAGAGAGAATAGACGTTGACATGCTGGATATGAGGAGACAAAATTTGCTGCTGTTTGAAAGACCAGAAAATACACATAGTACATCACAAAAGCAGAGGAGGTCCCAACAAATGAAGATAATAATGCATGGCCATGGTCACTGCAATTCCATCCATCTGTTTTTCTTGTAGACAAGATGATTGCAATCATCATTTTGTCAGCCTCTTTTCTGCCTTGCAGTTCAAGGGTGTTTCCGGAGCGTATTCCAGCTGGCTATAGGTGAGAGGCGGGGTACACCCTGGATAAGACCAGAGCTCATCGCAGCAGAGACGCGCAAATGCACACGCTCACAATCACACCTTCAAACAATTTTCATGACCAATTCACCTCAGCTGTATATTTTTAAAGGTGGGAGTAAATTGGAGAACCTGGAGAGAACCCACACAGACATTGGGAGAACATACAAACTCTGAACAGAAAGGAATCAAATCCAGAACCTTCTTGCTGTCAGGCAACAGCACTGCTGACTGAGGTACCATGCCACCCACTAAACAAAATCTGAATTGAGTCTTTGAACGCTGCCATTTAAACAGTGGTGCAGCAAAGGATGCAGTATGGTTGTTGCTGTCATTTTCCTGAAAGTGACTAACTGATCACCATAATCCCCTAAATTCAATCTGGATTCCACCTAGGTCTCTCTGGACAGTCTCTGATTGTGCCTGGCTTGTTGACAACTGCAACACAATCTAACTCAACCACCCCCTTTGTGCCATTGTTCAGAACAAGAGCTTGAACTGTTATTTTTAATCCAGCCCATATGTCAGTTCACTTTGCGTTGAATTCTGTCCCACCGGCTGCTAGGTTTATCATCCATTCACTGCTCCAGGTTCATTGCAGGAGTCTCCCAAAGTCTTTCTGCTCACACAGCAGATCCAAAGTCAGTATTTTCCTTACAGCCTTTTCCACATATACTTTCATCCTTTTGTCTCCTCCCTCGAGCATATCAGGAAGTCTAGTGACCAGCCCCTCAAGTGTTTGCTGTAGCCGGCACTGTCTCTTTGTTCCCACGGCTTCACCTCATTGCGGATTTTTAGTAGGTAGTCATGTGATACCATACACGCATGCTATAGGCTCACAGCATCTGGCAGTGCTCTACGTTCCGAGACTCATTGAACACAGTGCACTTCCGTGAGACACAAAAGTGTTTTAAACAGTCTAGACAGTCTAGTCAGAGTGTGGGAAGAGGTAATACAGGTAGAAGGTGGTTTAATATCAGTATGGGGAGGCTTCATAAACGTTTAAATGACCGTAAATAATAAAATAGTTTGTCGCTATATTGCGGAATGTCGTTCTTCATGGGTGGTCCAGGAACGTATTAACTGCGAGCAACGAGGGATTGCTGTACGTTTGTCACGTTACATTTTTCAGCTACTATGGTGTTTACCTTTTGCAATACACATTAGTTACAAGACAGCTAAGAGTTGTGAATAAGGATTTATCATGTCTGGTTGACCATCTTTGGGTGAAGCCTTTCTGACTCAGTGTATTCTTGTGTAACAAAATGTAACAAATAATGTCTAAGAGAAGTAGAGCATCATATATTTTCTATTAATTTGCTATATTTTTTGATTATTACTGGATGGATTTGAAACTTTATTACAAATGTATAGATGATGTATTTAGCTCTTCTGGAGAACAATATTATGTAAATCTCCCCACCTATATATTTGAACAAGCTCACTTGAAAACCTCACGCTGTCACGCTTTTTAACTCCACCCACTACCTGGCTCAATCATGGAGCCCAACCAATCATGGTGCATCTGATTGGTTGGGCGCCATGGAAGGAATCACGTAAACAATATGGCATAAGGCATCGGGCAGTCAAGCTTTTTGTTGCGGTTACGCCTTTCATTCAAACCACAACGCAGATATCCAGGACGAAAACGCTGGACAAAGTGTGTGTGTGTGTGTGTGTGTGTGGGGAGGGAGGGGGGTAAAGATGACATCATTTTTTTATTATAGTTTATGTTTAAAAGGTCGGCCATTAAAATCTTATCTGTGACTTTAATAAGATGGTGTGTGTTTGTATACTGTATATGTATGCAAGCATTTGGAGTTGAACAAAAGTTATTTCCCTACGGGAATTATTGATAGATGTATTTATTTGATTTTTTATACACATGCGCGCACACACACACACACACACACACACATACACACACACACACACACAGTGTACTGCCATCACTATAATATACATGTTTTGCATACTTCCTTATTTTGCTGACATTTTTATTCACAGGTTTTCATGCCAATTGATATTGTAGATAGATGGATGGATGGATGGATGGATGGATGGATGGATGGATGGATGGATGGATGGATGGATGGATGGATGGATGGATGGATAGATAGATAGATAGATAGATAGATAGATAGATAGATAGATAGATAGATAGATAGATAGATAGATAGATAGATAGATAGATAGATAGATAGATAGATAGATAGATACTTTATTAATCCCGGAGGAAATTCCACATATCCATATAAGCCATACATAACAAATAAATACTGTATAAACACTGACACCACAGGACATACCACAAGACATACACTACACTAACAGACACATACAGGACATATACCAAACTAAAATATAAACAGCCTAAAATAGCATAAAAAGTAAAAGTGAAGATAGCAGGAGGCCCACATGGTGGGTAGGGTACACCCTTCTTACATTGTAAGGCATGTCACTATCTAATGTCATAACTTGGCCCCACTACACTGCAGCACAGGCTGACATCCCATCTCTTCCCCTCCATTCAACCACATGCTGACCTCACCGCCTTCCCCCGCTCCTCCTAAAGGAGTCATTGTACCCCCTGATGGCACGGGGCACGAAGGAGGACCTCAGCCTCTCTGTGGAGGCACTGTGTGACAGCAGTCTGCTGCTGAAGGTGCTTCTCTGCTGGGAGAAGGTGGTGTGCAGGGGGGGCTGGTGTTGTTCATGATAGCCCTGACTTTTGACATGGTCCTGCTCTCCAGAAGCGTCTCAGCAGAGTCCAGGCTCAGCCCGACCACTGAGCCCGCTCTGAGTTTCTTTTCCTGGCCCTGCCACCCCAATGTGGCAGGGCCAGTGTACTGTCATGGCGTATGACAGCACACTGGAAACAACGGACTGCTAGAACATGAAAAGGAGCACAGGACAGATGTTGAAGGAGGCCAGCCTCCTCAGGAAGTACATCCTGCTCTGCCCCTTCTTGTACACACAGTCCGAGTTGAGTGACCAGTCTAGTTTGCTGTCTAGTTGCAGTCCCTGGTACTTATAGTTTCCTACCACCTCCACCTTTCTGCCCTCGATGATCACTGACTGTGGAGAAGGAGGTGCCCGCCGGAAATCTAGCACCATGCCCTTCGTCTTGGAGACGTCGAGCTGGAGCTGGTTCTGTTGGCACCACTCCACGAAGTCAACCACCACTGCCCTGTACTCCCCCTCATCACCCTCTGGGTACATGCCACAATCACAGTGTCATCGGAGTACTTCTGTATGTGGCATGTATCCAAGCATTTATCATCCAGTAGCTGTCATACCAGAGCAAATGAAGCCTCATGAAGCTTTGAACCGTAGTGAACCGATTGGGATGAAAAGCTTGAATACTTCATGGGGCTTCTTCTGCCCATCACTAACTATACATGGATTTCCCAGTTAACATAATTTTAGAGTGTCATAACTGTTCCAACAATTTTCATGTTTTTGAGCAGAAAGTTCAAACAGCAGGAGCAACACAGAAAACGGCAACGAATTCTGAGTGACACTATCTGGCTAGCATAATGTAGCCGCAAGAGGGCACAAGCCAGTGTCTTATTGTGCCGGTCCCAAGCCCGGATAAATACAGAGGGTTGCGTCAGGAAGGGCATCCGGCGTAAAACTTTTGCCAAATCAAAGATGCGAATCAAACATGTGACTTCCATACCGGATCGGTCGAGGCCCGGGTTAACAATGACCGCCATCGGCGCTGTTGACCTACAGGGCGCCGGTGGAAATTGGATTACTGTTGGTCGAAGAAGGAGAGGAGGAAAGTGCGTTCACACGAAGAAAGAGAAGAGGAACGCCAAGAGTATAGGACTAAGAGTAGGGACGTTGAATGTTGGAACTATGACAGGAAAAGGTAGAGAGTTGGTCGACATGATGCAGAGGAGGAAGGTAGACATACTGTGTCTCCAGGAGACCAGGTGGAAAGGTAGCAAGGCTAGAAGTTTAGGAGCAGGGTTCAAGTTGTTCTATCATGGTGTAGATAGGAAGAGAAATGGAGTAGGAGTTATCTTGAAGGAGGAGTTTGTTAGGAATGTCCTGGAGGTAAAAAGAGTGTCGGACAGAGTGATGAGTCTGAAGCTAGAAATAGAAGGTGTGCTGTTCAATGTTGTTAGTGAGTATGCTCCACAGGTAGGATGTGAGCTGGAGGAGAAGGAGAAATTCTGGTTGGACTTTGATGAAGTGATGCAGAGCATACCTAGAAGTGAGAGAGTTGTCATTGGTGCAGACTTCAATGGACATGTTGGTGCAGGTAACAGAGGTCATGAGGAAGTGATGGGCAGGTTTGGTATCCAGGAGAGGAACGCAGAAGGACAGATGGTAGTTGACTTTGCAAAAAGGATGGAAATGGCTGTAGTGAATACTTTCTTCCAGAAGAGGCAGGAACATAGGGTGACCTATAAGAGTGGTGGTAGGAGCACACAGGTAGACTACATCTTGTGTAGACGATGTAACCTGAAGGAGATCAGTGACTGCAAAGTAGTGGTAGGCGAGAGTGTAGCCAAACAGCATAGGATGGTGGTGTGTAGGATGACTCTGGTGGTGAGGAAGATGAAGAGGGCAAAGGCAGAGCAGAGGACGAAATGGTGGAAGCTAATAAAGGAAGGGTATTGCATGACCTTTAGGAAGGAGTTAAGACAGGCTCTGGGTGGTCAGGAGGTGCTTCCAGATGACTGGACAACTACAGCTAATGTGATCAGGGAGACAGGTAGGAGAGTATTTGGTGTGTCATCTGGAAGGAAAGTAGATAAGGAGACTTGGTGGTGGAATGAGGAGGTACAGGAGTGTATACAAAGAAAGAGGTTAGCTAAGAAGAAGTGGGACACTGAGAGGACTGAGGAGAGTAGACAGGAGTACAGGGAGATACAGCGTAAGGTGAAGGTAGAGGTAGCAAAGGCCAAACAAGAAGCTGATGATGACTTGTATGCTCGGTTGGACAGTAAGGAGGGAGTGACTGATCAATACAGGCTGGCAAGACAGAGAGACAGAGATGGGAAGGACGTGCAGCAGGTTAGGGTGATTAAGGATAGGGGTGGAAGTCTATTGACAGGTGCCAGCAGTGTGATGAGAAGATGGAAAGAGTACTTTGAAGAGTTGATGAACGTGGAAAATGAAAGAGAACAAAGACTAGAAGAGGTGACTGTTGTGGACCAGGATGTAGCAAAGATTAGCCAGGATGAAGTGAGGAGGGCACTGAAGAGGATGAAGAGTGGAAAGGCAGTCGGCCCTGATGATATACCTGTAGAGGTTTGGAAGTGTCTAGGAGAGGTGGCAGTAGAGTTTCTGACTGGGTTGTTCAACAGGATCTTAGATAGTGAGAAGATGCCTGAGGAGTGGAGGAGAAGTGTGCTGGTGCCCATTTTTAAGAACAAGGGAGATGTGCAGAGTTGTGGCAACTACAGAGGAATAAAGCTGATGAGCCATACAATGAAGTTATGGGAAAGAGTAGTGGAAGCTAGACTAAGGGCAGAAGTGAACATTTGTGAGCAGCAGTATGGTTTCATGCCAAAAAAGAGTACTACAGATGCAGTATTTGCTTTGAGGATGTTGATAGAGAAGTACAGAGAAGGCCAGATGGAGCTGCATTGTGTTTTTGTAGATCTGGAGAAAGCTTATGACAGGGTGCCCAGAGAGGAACTGTGGTATTGTATGAGGAAGTCTGGAGTGGCAGAGAAGTATGTTAGAGCGGTGCAGGACATGTATGAGGACTGTAAGACAGTGGTGAGGTGTGCTGTAGGTGTGACAGAGGAGTTCAAGGTGGAGGTGGGACTGCATCAGGGATCAGCTCTGAGCCCCTTCTTGTTCGCTATGGTGATGGACAGGCTGACAGATGAGGTTAGACAGGAATCTCCATGGACTATGATGTTTGCAGATGACATTGTGATCTGCAGTGAGAGTAGGGAAGAGGTGGAGGAGAAGCTAGAGAGGTGGAGGTTTGTCCTGGAAAGGAGAGGGATGAAGGTTAGCCGCAGTAAGACAGAGTACATGTGTGTGAATGAGAGGGACCCAAGTGGAAGAGTGAGGTTACAGGGAGAAGAGATCAAGAAGGTGGAGGATTTTAAGTACTTAGGGTCAACAGTCCAGAGCAATGGAGAGTGGGGAAAAGAGGTGAAGAAACGTGTCCAGGCAGGATGGAATGGGTGGAGAAAAGTGTCAGGTGTGATGTGTGATAGAAGAGTTTCAGCTAAAATGAAAGGAAAGGTGTACAAAACTGTGGTGAGACCAGCGATGTTGCTCGGTCTAGAGACAGTGTCACTGAGGAAAAGACAGGAGGCAGAGCTGGAGGTAGCAGAGATGAAGATGCTGAGGTTCTCTCTGGGAGTGACCAGGAAGGATAGGATCAGGAATGAGTACATCAGAGGGACAGCACATGTTAGAGGTTTTGGAGATAAAGTCAGAGAGGCCAGACTGAGATGGTTTGGACATGTCCAGAGGAGAGATAGTGAATATATTGGTAGAAGGATGCTGAGTTTTGAACTGCCAGGCAGGAGGTCTAGAGGAAGACCAAAGAGGAGGTTTATGGATGTAGTGAAAGAGGACATGAAGGTAGTTGGTGTGAGAGAAGAGGAAGCAAAGGACAGGGTTAGATGGAGGCAATTGATTCGCTGTGGCGACCCCTGAAGGGAAAAGCCGAAAGGAAAAGAAGAAGACTAGCTGGCTAGCATGAATAGTCTGTCCAGCTATGGTTTCTGTCTGGAATGGGACAATCAATATCAGTATCCAAAATGCTCCTTGGGCATCTGACAAAAACGGTCTTAAAGTAACTACATACAGTTCTGTTCATGTAGTCAGCTAACAGAATTATCACTTCTGTAAAATTTCTTTTCCACTTGCTCTTTTGACAGGTGCCTTTTCCTTTAACGTTAGCTCCTTTCCCAATCTCACCATTAGTTAGATTTCTTTCTCTAGTTAGCCTGCTAACATTCATCTTCTTCTTCTTTTCCTTTCGGCTTTTCCCTTCAGGGGTCGCCACAGCGAATCAATTGCCTCCATCTAACCCTGTCCTTTGCATCCTCTTCTCTCACACCAACTACCTTCATGTCCTCTTTCACTACATCCATAAACCTCCTCTTTGGTCTTCCTCTAGGCCTCCTGCCTGGCAGTTCAAAACTCAGCATCCTTCTACCAATATATTCACTATCTCTCCTCTGGACATGTCCAAACCATCTCATTCTGGCCTCTCTGACTTTATCTCCAAAACCTCTAACATGTGCTGTCCCTCTGATGTACTCATTCCTGATCCTATCCTTCCTGGTCACTCCTAAAGAGAGTGCTAACATTCATCTACGGCTTCACAATGTGCGCCCAGCGCAATCCATGATTAGAAAATGTAAAGTCTTTACGTTACCACATTGATTTTTGACTATGTTGGGTGCGTTTTGTTTATTATACATATACATTTGTTTTCATATGTTTGGTATGAAGTCTGATATTATTGTTTTATTGTGGAATTTCCATGAGTTCCTGCTAGTACAATATAAAATGTTTAATATTTACAGGTACAGTCTTAATAGTGTTTTTTTCCTATGAGAGATTCACTTTTGCTTTACTTGTACAAGTGTTCTGTGTATCTCATTAAATTTGAAAAGCTTGGTTGAGGGTTTTATGGTTATTTTATGTTACTGTTGTTCAGCTATCCCCTTTCCATGGCCTGTATATTTAGAAAAATGTATTTTGGGCTTTTTGGTAAAACTCCATGATGACACATGACAAAATTTGTAAAATTTATCAAATTTTATGATCATATTGTAATTTACTTAATGATTCCTTATGAAATAATAATCTGTGTAGTCAGCCCAATATGCAAACCAGGGGTCTTCCATGTGATTCCCACTTCTGTGCAGATAGGACACGTTTGGGAAGCACATGGACAGGTCAGCTGCACCACTGTTCCAGAGGGAATCAATGGCAAGAACTCTGCAGTTTATTGGTCTTTTTTTTTCCATCTAACTTCATGCCATACCTAAAGCCATGCTGCTCCATAAGTGGTCCATATTGCCAAGTGTGAACTTTCCACTTTAATGCTGGCCTGATGTTCTCTTCAAACTAAATTACCGTCAGGTTCTTGCACTCACAATAAAGTATAATCTCATTTGGGAGGCCACTGTCATCCAGGAGCCTCTTATGCCATTTTCTCATGGATACTCACACAAACACACACCCATCTGTCCATTGCTGGCAGGCCAAAATCTGTCTTCACCACAATAGAGAAGCACACATACTGAAAAACATATACATCATGGACACATGGCTGTAACGTCATATCTAACTCCAGGATTTAGTAGAAATACTATACCACACCCTGCTCTATTCATCTGACCTGAATTGTTTCTATTTTTTCTATTTCACAACAATTTTGAGAAAATTCATGCCCAAACGGTGAAACTGAGGCATTCAGTAACAGAACACAGATGTTTAATCAGATGCATTTCTCCATCTGTCTTTGTTATCCCTCTTCCGTTAGTTAGTTAGTTAGTTAGTTAGTTAGTTAGTTAGTTAGTTAGTTAGTTAGTTAGTTAGTTAGTTAGTTAGTTAGTTAGTTAGTTAGTTAGTCACAATACATGGTCCTTTTTTACTAGAGCCAAACATAGCTCTGTATTGTAACGTATTCCAGACAGCGAAAGAATGATAAAAGTCCAACAAACAGAGCTTAGATAGATAGATAGATAGATAGATAGATAGATAGATAGATAGATAGATAGATAGATAGATAGATAGATAGATAGATAGATAGATAGATATAGATAGATAGATAGATAGATAGATAGATAGATAGATAGATAGATAGATAGATGGATGGATGATGGATAGACGGATGGATGGACGGATAGATGGACGGAGGGACAGATAAATAGATACTTTATTAATCCCAAGGGAAATTACATACATCATCAGCTCACAATCAATACAAAAAATACACATTACAGTTATGCAATAACAACAGAAAAAAGAAAGACAATGACAATTGCAGTTTGGGACAGAAGTAAGCAAGCAAAATGCAGCAGAAACCAAAGCATAAAAACGCAGACTGTACAGTTAGCCCACATGATGAGCAAGGCACATCTACAGTATACTCATCATCATGCATCAGAGATAACTTCTTTAGACATGTAAACCGAGGACATCCACAGTGCATTGTTGCCTTTCTGATGGCACAGGGCACAAAGGAGTTCCTCAGTCTCTCCGTGGAGCTTAGTGACAGCAGTCTGCCACTGAAGGTGCTCCTCTGCTGGGAGAAGGCGGTGTGCAGGGGGCGACTGGTGTTCCCCAGGAGATCCTAGCTTGGACATGGTCCTCCTCTTCAAAACCGTCTCCACAGAGTACATGTTCTGACAATGACAGAACCAGCCCTCCGGATGAGTCTATCCAGACGCTCAGTGTCCCTTTTCTTGGCACCACCACCCCAACACACAATGGCATAAGACAGCACACTGGACACAATGGACTAGTAGAACAACCTTAGCAGCTGATGTTGAAGGGGGCCAGCCTCCTCAGGCCGTACGTCAAGCAATTAATCAATCAACCTTTATTTAATCACATCAGTAGACATTTCAAATCAATTTAACACACAGAAACCCAACATGACCCTCCATAAGTGACAGCTGTGGGGAAAAATTCCCTCATTGAGGAAGAAACTCCGGGCAGGATCCTGAAGGAGTGTTAGGCAGACCTCATCCAGTCCAGCCACCTTCCTAAGGGGAAGCCTCTTCAGCGCTGATGTCAACGGGTCTGAAGTAATGGCAGTGTGGGAAAAGGTGGCATGAAGTGATTAAGTTCAGTCCAGTGAAGTAAAGAGTCTACCAGTTAAAGTACAGAAAATTATATGATAAATATTGTGATGTCAGGATTGGGCTTGGGAGAGGCAGGTGAGGTGGAGTAGAGGGAGAAGGGGAGGAGGAGGCACATTGGAAGTAGTTAGCAGGACCGGAGGAGGAGCATAGAGTGGAGGAGGAGCTGAACAGATTGAAAAAGCTGTTAAGTTCATCAGCTCGTTCCAAGTTCACCTCCACTGTTCTGCACCCATCACCATACCCGTTGATGGTCCCATGGCCACTCCAGACCTCCAGCACCTGTTTGCACCCCAGCTGGTTCTCCAGTTTTCTCCAGTTGTCCTCCTTGGCCTCCCTCAGGTAGAGGCTCACTGCATGCTGAGCCTTCCTCATCTTCTCCTCATTCCTCACTCCTCATTATGCCCTGATGCTGATAGAAAATATTTAATAGTACTGGTCGCCGTTGATAGACAGCATGTAGATCACTGGATTACAACTGGAAGCTGGAAGAGATCCCTATTTAGAACATTCTTTAATAATCATGTTAAACGGGTTATGTACGACAATACTGAAAAAGTCTTCAATCTATTAATTACAATTTCTTAATTCTCAATTACAGCCCAAATTAACAATCTACACACAAAAAAGGTATTTTCCAGCACCTCTTCCTTGATAAATGTGGGATTCCAGACGCAGTCATCCAAGTAAATGGGGGCACTAGCAGACAAATGTTTACTCTCTGTTCGATGAGCTGAGTAACAAAACAGGTTTTCTAAAAAGCACTACAAGACCTCTGCTCATCTTGAAGGTGTAGCAGGTGTTCTTGTGACCTGACTTAAGGTTTAGTTACCTTAGTTTATTTGAAAGGGGACAATGCAATTTCATAAAACACATGATTACACATGGTTAAAAAAGCCGGAATTAGCCTGAAGGCTAGTTTTCATCTGTAGTCCCCTAGTTTTCATCTGTAGGTTAAGGTGTCTTAATTAGTACTCAATAATGCATTGTCCAGACAGCAGACAAGGCTGTCTGAAAATCCAACACACTAAATGGAAAACACAGTGGCACAGTAAGTAGAAAAAGAAAGAAGAAAGAAGAAGAAAGTCAACTTTAATGATCCCCTATGGGGAAATTATCTATTACACTCCTTGCATTACACTCTTTACAGTTACATGCATATAGACATACATTGTTATATACAGACCACTGAACACAACACGCTAGGGGCTTGTAGGCATGCAATCACAGCTGATGCCAAACTGCATTTCGTTTCATTGTACTAGTACATGTGTAATGACAATAAAGTTGAATCTAATCTAATCTAATCTAATAAAGATAAAGTGATTTTGGACAACTGACGACTACTGCAGATTTGCTGAAGGTGACAGCCAGGAAAGAGGTATTGTGTGTCCCATCAGGACACAGGAAGAAAGAGGACAGTTGGTGCTGGAATGAAGATGTTCGAGACCATAAGGAGAAAGAGGTGGGCAAAAAAAGAACCCATTGACCAGACAGATGAAGCAAGCAGAAGAGGATTATAAAGAACACAGATGGAAGGATGGAGACAAATGACAATGTGAGAAGAAGTTGGAGGGAGTAATTTGAGTATTAATTAATTGAGGAAAACCAACTAAACGACTAAATAATAGGGAGAGTGTAAATCTGGAAGGGAGACAGATTTGCTTGTATGAAGTGAGGACAACTTTGAAGAGGTTTAAGATTGGATAGTCAGTTGGTCCAAATTATACATCAGTGGAGGCATGCTGAGGATCAAAAGTGGAGTTTTTTTTCCAGGTTGAAATCTTGGAATGTCAGTGGATACCTGAAGAGTGGATGAGGAGTGCACTGATTCTTCCGTTGAGAATAAGGTTAAAGATCCAGAGCTGCAGTAACTCTACAGGAACATAAAGATAGATAGATGCACATCTCATAAATGACAGATGGAGCCCAAAAGCATAACAGGAGAATAGGTAGATGCAGAGTCGCAGTTCGCTTTAATTCAAAGCGGAGTTCAGAATACCAGGTAATCAGTTCAAACAGGTAAACAATTCAGAAGAGGACCAGACAACAGGCAGAGTCAGTACAAGGTAGTCAGACAGGAAGCAGGAATGCTGTAAAGTAGCAGTAATCCCTCGCTTATTAACTCTTCAAGATGCGCGGCTTCGCTACATTGCAGATTTTTAGTATGTTTTCACATCATAACGTACGCATATGTTATTGGCTGACAGCATCTATGTGTGTGCTGCATTCCGAGACTCACGGTTCCTCCTGCAACTTTTCTTTGATACAAAAGTGTTTTAAACAGTCTGTGATAACCCGTGTTGTTCTGTTGTGTGTGTGTTGCCCTGAGTTGTCCTACATGTGTGTGTTTTGCATGTGTTGGCGAGACTGAGAAGGGAACGTGAGAGCGAGAGCAAGACTGCAGCCACAAGATCGTTGTCAGTCCTTGTTTGTTCCTTGTTAAGGCTGGACGCCTAATAAAGACCATTTGATATCAGTATGGGAAGGATTCATAAACGTTTAAATTACTGTAAATAATAAAATAAATACTTTGTTGCTATCATGGAATTTCATTTTTCACTGGTTGTCCTGGAATGCATTAACCACATGTAATGAAGGATTACTGTAAACCTTAACAGTCTGGCAGGGAACTGAGGGCTGTGCAGAGTATAGATAGGATGGAGACTGATTGGGAGCTGTAGGTGACTGAGGAAACACGAGGGAAGGAGATGAGCTTGATTGAGTGCAGGGAGTTGGAGAAGATTGAAATGATAGGAGATTTTATTGTAGGAAAAGTCTCAAAGAGAATAGAATTAAAAACAAACTTAAATTAATATATATATTATATATACTGTATATATATATGTATATATATATATATGTGTGTGTGTGTGTGTGTGTATATATATATATATATAATTAGTGCTGACACGCGATTGAGAAAATTAATCTAATTACAGGATTTGTAATTAATTAATCTAATTAATTGCATTTTAATCTCATGCCTGCTAAAGGCCCCCAAATGAAGAATTTGAATTCTAGGACATTACAAAATTGTAGTGCATGACTAATCAATAAAATGCACCAAGAGGAGAAGATTTGAAATCCACATTTTATTTGTTAACTGTGCTTTATAAATGAAATTCAAAAGAAAAAAGGCCAAGCACATCAGCAAACCAATTAGGCCAGGTGCATTTCTCAAAAATGCAATACAAATACAGTTAAAAAAAAAAAAAAAAATTCAGAAATAAAATAAGGCTGAGTCTCAAATGGGCACATAAGCAGACTCTCAATCAAAATGAATACTAAAGCTGACTCAATACAGCAATTCAAAATGAATAGTATAACATGCCTCTAAATAAGGAACATCAACAGTAAGATGCCAACAGGTATTTCCTTTAAAAGGGTAAGCTAACATTACAGGAACTGACGACAGACAACTCTGCGTCCTTGACATGTTTTGCATTTAAATGATACGTTAGGCTGGAGTTGCCTCGGTGATATGAAAATTCTCTTTTACAAAAGGTACAAATCACTGCATTTTTGTTGATAGTCCCATCTTTGTTCTATTTATAAATAAACTTTCCGTCCAAAAGTCCGAGTGGGCTTGCCTCGCTCTCCTGTGTCGCGTCCATCTCTCTTATCAGTCACTCTGCTTTTGACTAGTGGCGCAGGTACGAAGTGACGTGCCGCTGCAGCCTACAGGTCCCTCAATGGGCCAAATTTAAAATGCTTGTGCATTGACTTGCCACTCACGATTAATTGCTTTAATTTTTATAGTGCGTTAATTTTCAGTGTAATTAATTAACGTGTTAAACTGACAGCCCTAATATATATATATATATATATATATATATATATATATATATATATATATATATATATATATATATATATATATATATATAAAACTGAAAAGTAGGACGTGCAAATGTGAGACCAAATGACACACAGGTCTCTCCGTTTGTCATTGTTAGTCATTTAGGTCAACATTGGATCATTCAGAAGTCATCAGGGAATTTCTGGATTTGGTTAGCTGAGCTGAGAGAACAGTGGGCCAATATTTTTGCACATCCTACTTTTCAGTTTTTTTATTTATAAAAACAATATAAAATGTTGAATAAATTTGGTTCCACTTCACGATTGTGTCTCACATGTTGCTGATTCTTGAAAAATATTTTCAGTTTGTTATCTTTAAGTTTGAAGCCTGAAATGTGGCAAAATGTCAAAAAGTTCTGGGGGGGGGGGCAATACTTTCGCAAGGCAATATACTGTGTATATACTGTGTATGTATATATATATATATATATATATATATATATATATATATATATATACATATATATAAAAAAAACTCATTTGAAATGTGAGCAAAATATACTTGAATTAAACCAAACAGTGACTGAACATGAGTTCCTTATTTTTAACGCAGAACATAAGACATCTTTGACACACCGTAGGTTCGTAAAAGTGTCTAAAATCACTCATAGCTCTGAAATAGTTAAAATCGATTCTGATTCTTGTTTGAACACATTCTTTTTAAAATGCTTCTGCACTGCAGTCAGACGAACCTTCAACCTTTTCCTTCCTGCTTAGATAAATCGCCATCTTTTTCTTGGCCAGAAGGAAATTTAGAATCTGCCAATCCTTTTTTTAAATTCTTCTGCGTTTGAGAGAGAGAGAGAGAGAGGGAGAGCGAGAGAGAGAGAGAGAGAGAGAGAGGAGAGAGAGAGAGAGATGAGAGAGAGAGAGGAGAGAGAGAGAGAGAGCAGAGAGAGGAGAGAGAGAGAGAAGAGAGAGAGAGAGAGAGAGAGGAGAGAGAGAGAGAGAGAGAGAGAGAGAGAGAGAGAGAAGTAGGTAGACAGGCATCTTTGGAATAAAATGTCTAGCAATGCGATTCCAAGACTACCGAAGTCTAAAGGGGTATGATTTCAAAGTGTCATGTTTACACATCTTCACATTTGCCCTGTTCCTTTCATCTCTCCGTTTGCAGCTCTTTCCAGTCCTGTCTTCTTCTTTTTCATTACAATCACAGACCAGACCAGCCAGACAGGCACTCCCTGTGCTCGCTTCTTACAAAGACTCAACAATGGCCTTTGCAGAAATATTCTATAGTGGAGTGTGTGTGTGTGTGTGTGTGTGTGTGTGTGTGTGTGTGTGTGTGTGTGTGTGTGTGTGTGTGTGTGTGTGTGTGTGTGTGTCTGCGTGTGTGTGTGTGTTTGGCCCACAGATGGAGAGGTATGATAGTATATATACATTTGAGAATGCCCCCAATTTCTGCCTTGTTCATTGTGTTCCACTGCTATTCAGTGAGGGTGTTTTAGAAATCAGACTCCCTATTGACACAACCACTGAATCTAGGGGTCTCTGGTCTGTGGTTTGTGTGAATTTTAGGAAAGGAGATAAATGCATTGCACAGGTCAAAAACAAATCCCAACTCTCAGTGTAGCGAAGAGCACATGAAAGATATTTCACATAAACTATCAAATAGAGACCTCATCATGAACATTTATCAGAAGTTTTGTCAGAACTTATGTAGATGAAGAATATTAAACACAAGTACAGGAATTAGTTGTTACAATACGCAGGCTAACTATAACTCACCTTTTTTTAGATATACTGTTTATACATATACTGTTCATGTTTTGTAAAAAATCTAGTTGTTTCTAGTTGTTACATCAGTGTTTCAGATGACTGATGACGCATCATGAAGAAAAACAATCAACATGAAATATTAGGCACCTATAGGAGAATGTGCAGACAGACTGGAAAAGACGTGACATACATACGTCTTCCACTGCTTATCCGTAGTCGGGTCGTGGGGGCAGCAGCTTCAACAGGGAGCCCCAAACTTCCCTTTCCCGGGCCACATCCACCAGCTCTGACTGGGGGGATCCCAAGGCATTCCCAGGCCAGTGTTGAGACATAATCCCTCCACCTGCTCCTGGGTTTGCCCCAAGGTCTCCTCCCAGCTGGACGAGCCAGAAACACCTCCCTAGGGAGGCGCCCCAGAGGCATCCACACCAGATAGCCAAACCACCTCAACTGACTCCTTTCCACGCGAAAGAGCAGCGGCTCTACTCTGAGCCCCTCGCGAATAGCAGTGTTTCTCACCTAATCTCTGAGGGAGACACCAGCTATCCGCCTAAAAAAGCCTATTTCAGCCGCTTGTATCCACGATCTCGTTCTTTCGGTCATGACCCATCACTCGTGGCCATAGGTGAGGGTAGGAACGAAGATTGATTTCTTCCGCTTATCCGGGGTCGGGTCGCGGGGGCAGCAGCTTGAGCAGGGAAGCCCAGACTTCCCACTCCCTAGCCACTTCGTCCAGCTCCTCCGGGAGAATCCCAAGGCGTTCCCAGGCCAGCCGGGAGACATAGTCTCTCCAGCATGTCCTGGGTCGTCCCCGGGGCCTCCTCCCGGTAGGACGTGCCCGGAACACCTCACCAGGGAGGCGTCCAGGAGGCATCCTGACCAGATGCCCGAGCCACCTCATCTGGCTCCTCTCGATGCGGAGGAGCAGCGGCTCGACTCTGAGTCCCTCCCGGATGACCGAACTTCTCACCCTATCTCTAAGGGAGAGCCCGGACACCCTGCGGAGGAAACTCATTTCAGCCGCTTATATCCAGGATCTCGTTCTTTCGATCACGACCCACAGCTCGTGACCACAGGTGAGGGCAGGAACGTAGATCGACCGGTAAATCGAGAGCTTTGCCTTTCGGCTCAGCTCCTTCTTCACCACGACGGACCAATACAGTCCACATCACTGCAGACGCTGCACCAATCCGCCTGTCGATCTCCCGTTCCATCGTACCCTAACTCGTGAACGAGACCCCGAGATACTTGAACTCCTCCACTTTGGGCATGATCTCATCCCCAACCTGGAGAGAGCACTCCACCCTTTTCTGACTGAGGACCATGGTCTCAGATTTGGAGGTGCTGATTCTCATCCCAACCGCTTCACACTCGGCTGCGAACCACTCCAGTGAGAGTTGGAGATCACGGCTTGATGAAGCCAACAGCACCACGTCATCTGCAAAAAGCAGAGACGCAATACTGAGGCCACCAAACCGGACACCCTCAATGCCTTGGCTGCGCCTAGAAATTCTGTCCATAAAAGTTATGAACAGAATCGGTGACAAAGGGCAGCCTTGGTGGAGTCCAACCCTCACTGGAAACAAATCCGACTTACTGCCAGCAATGCGGACCAAACTCTGACATCGGTCGTACAGGGACCGAACAGCCCTTACCAAGGGGTTCGGTACCCCATACTCCCGAAGCACCCCCCACAGAACCCCCCGAAGAACACGGTGGAACGCCTTCTCCAAGTCCACAAAACACATGTAGACTGGTTGGGTGAACTCCCATGCCCCCTCAAGGACCCTGCGGAGGGTGTAGAGCTGGTCCACTGTTCCGCGGCCAGGATGAAAACCACACTGCTCCTCCTGAATCCGAGATTCGACTTCCTGACGGACCCTCCTCTCCAGAACCCCTGAATAGACCTTGCCAGGGAGGCTGAGGAGTGTGATCCCCCTGTAGTTGGAGCACACCCTCCGGTCTCCCTTCTTAAAAAGGGGGACCACCACCTCAGTCTGCCAATCCAGGGGCACTGTCCCCGATGTCCACGCGATGTTGCAGAGGCGTGTCAACCAGGACAGTCCCACAACATCCAGAACCTTTAGGAACTCCGGGTGGATCTCATCCACCCCCGAGGCCCTGCCATGCCTCAGGAGTCCCACAGGCCAAAAAGGCCCGATAGGACTCCTTCTTCAGCTTGACGGCATCCATTACCGCCGATGTCCACCAGCGGGTTCTGGGGTTGCCGCCACGACAGGCACCGACCACCTTACGGCCACTGCTGCGGTCGGCCGCCTCGACAATGGAGGCGCGGAACATGGTCCACTCAGACTCAATGTCCCCCGCCTCCCCCGGGACGTGGGTGAAGTTCTGCCGGAGGTGGGAGTTGAAACTCCTTTTGACAGGGGATTCCGCCAGGCGTTCCCAGCAGACCCTCACAATACGTTTGGGTCTGCCAGGTCAGACCGGCATCTTCCCCCACCATCGGAGCCAACATACCACCAGGTGGTGATCGGTTGACAGCTCCGCCCCTCTCTTCACCCGAGTGTCCAAGACATGCGGCCGCAAGTCCGATGACACGACCACAAAGTCGATCATCGAACTGCGGCCTACGGTGTCCTGGTGCCAAGTGCACGTATGGACACCCTTATGTCTGAACATGGTGTTTGTTATGGACAATCCATGACAAGCACAGAAATCCAATAACCGAACACCATTCGGGTTTTGATCAGGGGGGCCGTTCCTCCTAATCACACACTTCCAGGTCTCACTGTCGTTGCCCACGTGAGATTGAAGTCCCCCAGCAGAACGATGGAGTCCCCAGTGGGAGCGCTCTCCAGCACTCCTTCCAAGGACTCCCAAACGGGTGGGTACTCTGAACTGCTGTTTGGTGCATAAGCACAAACAACAGTCAGGACCCATCCCCCCACCCAAAGGCGGAGGGAGGCTACCCTCTCGTCCACCGGGGTGAACCCCAATGTACAGGCGCCAAGCCGGGGGGCTATAAGTATACCCACACCTGCTCGGCGTGTCTCACCATGGGCAACTCCAGAGTGGAAGAGAGTCCAACCCCTCTCGAGAGGACTGGTACCAGAGCCCAAGCTGTGTGTGGAGGTAAGCCCGACCATATCTAGTCGGAACTTCTCGACCTCACACACCAGCTCAGGCTCCTTCCCTGCCAGAGAGGTGACATTCCACGTCCCAAGAGCCAGCTTCTGTAGCCGGGGATCGGATCGCCAAGGTCCCTGCCTTCGGCCACTGCCCAGCTCACAATGCATCCGACCCCTATGGCCCCTCCCACAGGTGGTGAGCCCATGGGAATAGGGACCCACGTTGTCCTTTCGGGCTGCGCCCGACCGGGCCCCATGGGTGCAGGCCCGGCCACCAGGCGCTCGCCTTCGAGCCCCACCTCCAGACCTGGCTCCAGAGGGGGGCCCCGGTGACCCGTGTCCGGGCAAGGGAAAACGTGTTCCATTGTTAGTACTCATCATTTAGGGTCTTTGAGCAGTCCTTTGTCTGGTCCCTCACCTAGGACCTGTTTGCCATGGGTGACCCTACCAGGGCCGTAAAGCCCCAGACAACTTAGCTCCTAGGATCATTGGGACACACAAACCCCTCCACCACGAGGTGATGATGACTCAGGGAGGGGGCCTCGATATCCTTTCCATGAAAATCATGAACAGAATTGGTGATAATGCACAGCCCTGGCGAAAGCCAGCAGCTACTCGGAACAAGTCTGACTTACTGCCGAGAACCCGAACGCAGCTCTCACTTTGGGCGTACAGGGATTAGAAGGCCATGAGGAGAGGCCCCCTCACCCCATACTCCTGTAGTACCACCCACAGTATATCCCTGGGGACCCAATCGTACGTCTTCTCCAAGTCCACAAAACACATGCTGACTGGATGGGCATACTCCCAAGCCACCTCTAGGATCCCTGCGAGAGTAATAAGCTGGTCCATTGTTCCGCGACCAGGACGGAACCCACATTGTTCCTCATCAATCCGAGTTTCAACATTCGGTTGGACCCTCCTTTCCAGCACCTTGGAGTAAACTTTCCCAGGGAGGCTGAGGAGTGTGATGCCCCTGTAGTTGGCACACACCCTCTGGTCCCCCTTTTTAAAAAGAGGAACCACCACCCTAGTCTGCCACTCTTTCGGCACTGTCCCAGATTTCCACGCAATGTTAAAGAGGTGTGTCATCCATGACAGCCCCTCAACACCCAGAGCCTTGAGCATTTCCGAACAAATCTCATCAACACCCGGGGCTTTGCCACCGTGAAGTTGTTGAACTATCTCAGTGACTTCGCCCCGAGAGATTGACTCGAATCCCCTATCATCCTCCAGCTCTGCCTCTGCAACAGAGTATGGGTCAGTTGGGGTAGTTGGATTCAAGAGTTCCTCAAAGTGTTCCATCCACCAACCGACAATGTCCTCAGTCGAGGTCAACAGTGTCCCATCCTTGCTGTATACAGCTTGGATGGTCCCCCGTGTCCCCCTTCTGAGGTGTCGGACAGTCCTCCAGAACAACCTTGGTGCCGTCCGATCGTCCTTCTCCATGGCCTCTCCGAACTCCTCCCAAACCCTCTGTTTTGCCTCCATCACAGCCGAGGCTGCAGTCCTTTTGGCCTGTCGGTATCCTGCAACTGCTTCAGGAGTCCCCAGGGACAACATGCCCCTGAAGGCCTCCTTCAGTTGGACGGTTTGCCTGACCACCGGGGTCCACCACGGTGTTTGAGGGGTTACCGCCCCTTGAGGCATCCAAGACTTTGAGACCACAGCTCTCAGCTGCAGCTTCAGCAAAGGAAGCTTTGAACATGGACCATTCAGGTTCAATGCCCCCAGCCTCCACAGGGATGCATGAGAAGCTCCTTCGGAGGTGTGAATTGAAGGCCTCGCGGACAGAGTCCTCCTCCAGACATTCCCAGTTCACCCGCACTACTCGTTTGGGCTTACCAGGTCTATCCAAAGGTTTCCTCCGCCAACGGACCCAACCGACCACCAGGTGGTGATCAGTTGCCAGCTCTGCCCCTCTATTCACCCGAGTGTCCAAAACACACGGTCGAAGGTCAGATGATATGATCACAAGATCGATCATTGATCTCAAACCCAGGGTGCTTTGGTACCAGGTACACTTATGAGCGTCCTTGTGTTCGAACATGGTGTTAGTTATGAACAATCCGTGACTAGCACAGACGTCCAACAACAAAACACCACTCGGGTTTAGATCATGGAGGCCATTCCTCCAATCACGCCCCTCCAAGTGTCTCCATCATTGCCGACATGTGTATTGAAGTCGCGCAGGAGAACAATGCAGTCCCCTACAGGGATCCCATCAAGGACCCCATTTAGGGACCCCAAGAAGGCCGAATACTCTGAGCTGATATTTGATTCTTACGCAAAAATGGCAGTCAGAGTTTTCCATCTCACAGCCTTAAGGCGTAGGGAAGCGACCCTCTCATCCACCGGGGTAAGCTCCAACACAGCGGCGCTCAGCCGGGGGCTTGTGAGTATCCCCACACCTGCCCTGCACCTCACGCCTGACACAACTCCGGAGTAAAACAAGGTACAACCCCTATCCAGGAGTTTGGATCCAGAACCAAGGCTATGCGTGGAGGTAATCCCCACCAGATCCAACTGGTAACGCTCCACCTCCAACACATTCCGGCTCTTTCCCCGCCAGTGAGGTGACATTCCACGTCCCCAAAGCCAGCTTCTGCCGCCCGTGTCTACGTTGTGACCCCCTGTCATCACTGCCACCCATATGCCAGTGCATCCGACCCCACTGGTCTGCCCTGCGTGTGGGTGGGTCCACAGGGGTGGGAAGAGTCCACGTTGCCTTTTTGGGCTGAGCCCGGCCGTGCCCCATGGCAGACCCGGCCACCAGGCGCTCGCTGACAGGCCTTAGGTGTTGTTTCCTTGGAGAGGAATGTTTGTATGTACTTCATTTGTAAGGGGGGCTGGTCACTGACCCTCAAAAGATCATTTCACAGGAGGTCATAAATTTTGATAGCCCTTGCAGGAAGCTTGCAAAGGCAGCTGAGGTGGCTCGAGAATCTGTTCCGGATGCCTCCCTGGGGAGGTGTGTCCTACCTGGAGGAGACCTTAGGGAAGACCTAGGATGTGCTGAAAGGACTATGTATCTGGTGTGGGAACACCATGGGATCCCCTGGAAGAGCTGGAAGAGGTGTCTGGGGAGAGAGAAGTATGGGCATCCCTACTGAAACTGGATAAGCGGTTAAAGATGGATGGATGCTGCATAATTAAAGTGGGATCTTCCAATTTTGACTTATGAGCATCTGCAGCCATTTTTCTGCACCCCAGTTCAATCACATCAACTAATCAGCTTTTAAGGTCAATAAAGGTTTTTATTATTATTATTATTTGAAAAGCACTTAATCACATCAGGAGACATTTCAAAGCGCTGTCACAGGCAGAGAAAACCAACAGGACCCTCCACAGCAAGCTTAAGCAACAGCGGCAGGGAAAAACTCCCTCATTGAGGAAGAAACTCTAGGCAGGACCCAGACTCTGGAGGGCGGTCATCTGCCTTGACCGGTTGGGTGGAAAAAGAAATGCAATAGAGATAGGGACGGATTAGAGAATGAGAGAGACAGAGAGAGAATGGCAGATTGGCCAGATAGAGTCAATATCTTAACGGATTGCATGTTAGGCTGCGCTCACCGACTCCTTGGTTGTTGTGTTCTATACTTGTTCCCCATCATCTAGTTGGTTATTCCAAAAGCACGATTACAGCTGCATGAATGACTATTTGATGACGATGGCGTCCGCAACCAGTTCTGATATGTTCTTACATTGTTGAGTCAAGTATAGTGTCTCTTTCATCTACTGCTGATCCCAAAGAACCAGAAAAGTGTCAGTAACTCAGGTCTATAAGATCGATCAGATGAAAACATTCCAGGTGAGTTCTGTTTGGGGTTGTTTTTATTGCAAAAATGCAGAAATATAAAATTACATGTACCTTACAAGACCCAGATGAATGTAACAAAACTTAATCATGGCATATACTGTACATATACAACACTGGGTAACCAGAACATAAGACATTTGACAGGACATTACCAAGGACAGTTTACAAAAGGGGTTGGGCAGGTGTGTGTGTGTGTGTGTGTGTGTGTGTGTGTGTGTGTGTGTGTGTGTGTGTGTGTGTGTGTGTGTGTGTGTGTGTGTGTGTGTGTGTGTGTGTGTGTTATATTTATGATGGTTGGGTGTATGCTAGTGGTAGGTTGACCATGATATTGTCCACGGTGTTGAGGATGTAGTTTGTTGGAATGGGTGAGGTCCACCGGATGTAAGGGAAGGAGGAAGAAAGAATTAAAAAGAAGCATTTCAGGTTGGGTTGGGGTGGGGGGTATTGTTTGGGGGCACCCTGGACCTTACCATCCCAAGCAGATCTGGAGCACAAGGCTTGACCAAGCCTCACTAACCCTTATACTTAATTTATCTTACAATATTATGTACCAATGGAAAACACATCACATACTCCAGTAAATGCTTGTCTTATTTGTAGCACAGGATCTGTGGACATTTACAAAATAACTGGAGTTTTTTTCAACTTTACTTTAACCTTTTTGTAATTTATCATTCAATGCCAATGTCGTTCAGTAGCTTTCTCACATTCTTCAGGTCCACAGGGTCTGGGTAGACAAGACTGAAAGAACAAAACAAATAGACACAATTATTTTTAAATATTTCGCAAGATAGATTTTAGATGTCTGTAAGGTATACCCATAAAGATTATGAACAGAAGCGGCACTAAAGGACAGCCCTGTCAAACCCCAATATAACTTACTGCCGGCAATGCGAACCAAGCCCCAGCTTTAGTCATACAGGGATTGGACAGGCCTCAGCAAAGGGTCTTGAACCCAATACTCCCAGGGCACTCCCCAGAAGATACCACAAGCGATGTGGTTGAATGCCTTTTCTAGATCCACATAGCACAAATGGGCAAATTGGGCAAACTCCCACGAACCCTCAAGCACCTAATGAAAAGTGCAGAGCTGGTCCAGTGTTCCAGGACGTATATCCCATTGTTCCTCCAGAATCTGATGTTCGACTATTGGTCTAATCCACCTCCCCAGGACCCTGGAATAGACTTTCCCCTGGGAGGCTAAGGAGTGTGATAGCCCATGTGAGTGTTGAAATCGCCATGAAGAACAATGGAATCCCCAGTCAGAGCACTTTTCAGTACTCATGCTGTCGACTGCCACCCAATCCACACTGCACCTGTCCCCTATTTTTCCCTCGGCAGGTTGGGCTCACATTATCCATTTGGGCTGAGCCCAGCCGGGCCACCAGGACAGAGGCCTGGCCACCAAGCCCTCACATATGAGCCCCAGGCCTGGGGGGGCTAGTTGCCTACTTCTAACACGAATCTACAGAACATGGATTTAAATGTAAAATATGACTGGTTCACATCAACACAGGTTCACAATCAACTTTACATTTCATTGATCATTATTTTCATGCTTAGTGCTCATGCCAACCCTTTCACTCCCTATGAAGAACAGACAGAATTCCATTTTCCCATTACTCTTCTTCTGAGATATTTTTCAATACGCAATCTGCTATCCCTACTTAATACAAGAACACTTTACTTCTCTAATCATCACCAAGAAAATAATCTTGATCATAAACCATCTCAGCTGTTCTTGCCATTCCAACTACAAGAAGAAGTTGTAAAACAATCAAGTCAACTTATGCACTCCCGCATTGTGAAACAATATATAATGGCAGTTTTGGCAGTCCAGTGAAGCGCCAAGGAAATACACAGTTGTTTGAGTGCTTCTTGATAAACCTTCTAACATCAGTACCACAAGTTAAGGAAAAGACTGATATATTTACTGTATATCTATTTACTACTATTGTGCATGCTTCAAATTCATATTGTGACTATCAGTTGCCCCTCATTGGGGTCAATTTATAATAGAGTCGCTGCTCCTTTGGAATGGAGTCAGTTGAGGTGGTTTGGGCATCTGGTGCGAATGCCTCCTGGGCGCCTCTCTAGGGAGGTGTTCCTGGAGCATCCAACTGGGAGGAGACCTCGAGGCAGACCTAGGACCAGGTGGAGGGATTATATCTCAACACAGGCTTGGGAAAGCCTTGGGATCCCCCAGTCGGAGCTGGTGGATGTGGCTGGGGAAAGGATAGTTTGGGGCTCCCTGTCGAAGCTGCTGCCCCTGCGATCTGACTACGGATAAGCGGTAGAAGATGGATGGATGGATGGATGGATGGATGGATGGATTATCAATTGCCTTGGGATCATCTAGTCAGAGCTGGTTGATGTGACCAGGGAAAGAGAAGTTTGGGATTCCCTGTTGAAGCTGCTACCCTGCGACCTGACTCTGGATGAACGGATGAAGACAGATGGATCAATTGCACCTTACCTCTATTTAATTTTGACTGGAATTTTTTATTGAAATTTAAATTGATGCATTAAGTCCATTAAGAGGACGGTAAACAGAATTCTGAAACATATGTACTCACTGTCCACTTCCGCCATCTGGTTGTGTTTTCAGGGGAATGATCTTTGTAGTGACCACATCCTTTCCATCTTTATTGGTGGAAATGGTAAATAGCAGCTTCCGTTCGAAGGCCTTCTCCACTAGCTTGAGAAGTTTCCTGCCATCATGGTTGTCAGGAAGAAAAATACTAATCTGGAGTCCTGTGTAAGGCTGGCCAGGATGAGGGTGTTTCTCCTGCAGGAAGAGTGGTTTCAGTGACACAAGAAAAAACATAAATGAACAGATGTAACTTTGTTACTGAAAGTTTAAGTTTAAAAAGTTTAAACACCACTATGTATATGTAGAGAACTGAAATGAAAAAGAAATTTCAAAGAGTTTGGCCTCCGCCTCGTGCCCTATGCCAGCTGGAAGGGGTCCCAGCGCCCCATGACAAGCGGATGAAGCGGGTAGGAAGATGAATGAAAGAATGAATAACAAGACCCCTTTGAGAAGCTTCCACTGCAAGTTGTTTTGTAACCCACCTCCACCCCAGCTCCTCCTTTTTTGTGACTCATTTAATGGCCTTTTTTGTTATTAATATCCTGAATGAGGGTCTCTGTAGCGCTTTGCCATTTTTCAGATCATGTGTATGATAGCTGTGCCTCTGGCTTCGTATGTTGTTAGGCGGAAAGGCAGGGAGATCAGAAACAGAAACCATAGCACAATTTAAGTTGCTACAATTGTTAATAAACCTGTATTTTGGTCTTGTTACTTTTGGAAAAAGAAAAAAACATATCGGTGTTAAATATTTATATACAGCTGATGCTGTACATTGCCAACCCAAAAAACCTGTATAAGACTCAATTGTCTCTTTCTCAAATCCTTACTTTACATTAGTTATAAACTAGAGAACAAATTTCTATCAGGCCAGAGCCAACAAAGGAGGACGCAAAAGCAGGGATTCAAAATCTCAAGATCTGAATTAAGAACAAGATTCGGTGCACAAAAAGTCAGTCCAAAAACACAAGCAACAGTATCCTAAGGGGTCATCTAACAGCAGGGTGAAAAGGAACAAAAATTGTATCTAAAAAGAGAACAAAAACAGATGAACTGACACAAAGGGCATTGCACAGACTAAATGCACAAGGGGGGGGGGGTGTTGAGGGACAGGTGAAGCCAATCAGGGTGGGGCAGGAAATCACATGGGACTGAAAAAAACCAAGGGCACAATGTAAAACGAGAGACAAGCCTGTGTGCCAAAATAAATCAGGAAACATTGACAAGAGCTGAAAATGTGTGACCATAATGAGCCCTCAGTGTGCAACACTTTCTGTGTACTCTTGATGGGGGCGGCAGTGGCTCAGTTAGTAGAGCGGGTCTTCCAATGTTCCTAAAATGGTTTGATTCCTACCCCCGCCCAGCCACCTCTGAGTGTGAGCTGACGGTGGGAAGTGTACGTTCATCTCCTGAGCACTGCCGAGGCACCCTTGAGCAAGGCGCCGTCCCAAGTTGCCCATTAGGGCACACCAAGAAGGAACTGCCCTCCCACTCTGTGGCCTGTCCACACTAATATATGCATGCATTTGACTGACCGATTACTAGAGTGTGCTACTAATTTCCCTTGGGGGATGATAACAGTATATAAAATTTTCTTTTAAAAAAATGTAGGTGTGTATGTGTGTGTTTGTGTTAAATCAATGTTATGCTTAATTTTAAACATCAAAGAGTCAAGTTATTTCCATCATTATTCATTAAAGGGGTCCTATTATGAAAATCACACTTTTTCAGGTCTCTACATATACTCTACATAGTGGTCCTCCCTAACCCGACCAACTCCTAGAATCTGGTCAACAAACGCTTCCTGCGTCAATAGATATTTGGAGTTTTAGGAATTCATGGCCTGGACCAAATTAAAACGATCGGATTTTGCTAGAATGGCCATTTGTGACATAAATTACATCACAAATGGCACTCTGTGATTGGACAGAGTGATTGACGATATTAATTGGTTGACATGCCCAAGGACATGGCAATCCCCGAGTGAGGAGTTCGTTCAGGCTATGGTAGCATTGGGCAGTAATGTCCTAGCTCAGAGCTATACACTGAAAGTTCCTTACAAACTGCTGAACTCAGTTACCATTTCGCTAACTAGTTAGGTCCACTTCAGTCATGTGTGTGAGTGTGTGTGTGTGTGTGGGGGGGGTTGCTTGTGTGTGTGTGGGGGGGGGTGCGTGTGTGGTTCGTGATGAGGCTATGTAGCGGTGTGTGGTAATGACCTGGATCAGAGCTACACACTGAAAGTTCTTCACAAGCTGCTGAAGTCAGTTAGCATTTGGCTAACTAGTTAGCAAGTCAGTTGCGTATGTGTGTGTGTGTCCGCCCGAAGCTATCCCCACCAGCATCACATCGAACACTTAACCAGTTGTACATTATTTACTAATTCAGAACAATTATCTTTTTTTTGGTGAATGAAAGCAGCTTTAGCTCTTCTAAGTGATCGGAGAGCTGCGTGTAACCGTGCACGCACACAAACACACACACACACACACAGGTGCGCAAGAATACAAGAGAAAAACTTGGTCTTATTGGTAAAATCCCATGTTTCACTAGTTTGCATTAGCTTAGCTCCCGTGTTATCCACGATCTGTCGTTGGCCATGACGATTTTTGGAAAAAACAGCTTTAAAAATCACAATACATCACCGCTTTGAAGCGGGATGTAATTATCTCAGCGGCCGGTGTCATTGTGTTTACACAATGAGCCACGAGTCTTTGTTCAGCAAAGACTGGGAAACATGAGGAAGGTGGTCCACGCTCAGCGCCAAAAAATCAGTTATATCATGGAAAACAAGAGTGGAAAACATGGGAATTAAAGTGAAATATGTAGCAGCGAAGTTACTGAAAGTTTAAAAAGTTCCAGACTATGCCAATCAATTGATCTGTAATGCAGGCGAGTTCGAGTGGCGCAAGTAAACAAACACAAGTGAACGCGAGGGGGACGGCAGTGTTGATTGGTCAGCTCGGAGGGGGGAGGGAGATAGGGAAGACTCAGAGGGGGGAGGGGTGCAGATAGGGAGCTGGGAGCTACGCCCCATTAAAACTGACCTTTAGAGAGCGGAAGAGAATTTTTCAATGTTCAATCAAAGATATTGAGGACCACAGATCACTTTGAGGCAAAACATTTCAAATACAGTGTAGTTGGACATCTGGCAGCTGAATGACATGAATTAAAAAAGGCATAATATGGAATCTTTAAGTAAAAATCAATGTCTTCACCAGACAGCAGTCAACAAGGACAAAAGCAAAGTTTAGACATCATGAATTTCACACAAAAGCGACACTGGCCTGACGGCGTTCTTTACAGAGGAAGAGGCACCTAGGCAGTGCTCGGGAGGTGAACTGACACCTCCCACTGCCAGTTCACACTCTGTATTTTCTTGCCCAACACGGGCCTATAAACCCGCAACCCTTCAGTCCCGACCCCAAGACTTGTGGACTGAGTTACTGCCACCCCAGGGAATGGAAACTACAACAAATAACCAAGAAATTGCATCACTAAAACTTTGCACTATGTCAAACAGACTAGCGAGTGAGACAAGATCATATGAGAAGACAACAACTCAAGTTTAGGTTGAATAACTTGAGTTTGAAAAAGTTTGGACTGTAGTACTATGTCTCCAAAACATGCACAGTAAATTATTATTACGCATTGAGAAATTAATTACTTTGAACAATAATAAATATGTACACAATCACATTTGTTCTGATTGCAAAGTCATAAAGTCTTCAACATAGAAGAGAAACTGATGTACCACAAACTACAGATCAGTGAGTCACCTTTTAGCTAGCAACACTGGAAGTGAGATTGGAATTAACAAGGGACATTGGTGGGCTTCCCACACCCATATAAATACCTGAGAAGGTGGTGTAAGAAAGGGAAAGAAATCAACTCCGTGGAGACCTCATCTATCTTGGCATATATGAGCATTCACTGATCACTGTCTAGTTTCCATCAGCTTTCTAATGATATTCACTAAAAATAATATGCTGTATTGTGTGAAAAAATAATCCTCTGTATTGGGTTTTTTTTTTTATCCTGCGAGTGTTTGCACTTAGGTATAAGAATAAGTATGTCTGTTTGTCCGTCTGCATGACAAATCCCTAATTTTAGTCAAGACTAAAGAATGAGTTAATCTTAAAAAAGACTACAAAAACCATAGCTAACACTGCCTTATTGGAGCGGGGGAGTCGAGGGGCAGTGAATATAAATTCACATTGTATTCCCGATTTTTCAAGCAAATTCTGAAACCTCCAAAAATTAAATTGTTGTGGATCATAGCAAAATGTTGTTCTTTTTTTTCCAGCAGCATGCCCAGCCCTGGTAGATATTCCAAACAAGTATGTTGTTGTTTCACTGTTGAGTAATTTTAGTCCAGTGCTCCTGGTGTCTCGCAAACTAGAATAACCAGCTTACCAGCTATCGTGTTGTGCTTTACACTGAACTATTTCTCTTTCTCTCAAATGTGAATGCCATTAAATAAGTAATAAATAATTAACTACTTTGATGAACACAAATACACTGGGGACACTGCACATTCTATTTTCAAGCAAGAAAATTGGAAGAAGTACTTAAATTTTATAATATTTCACAGAAAGTCAAAAGTAATGTTCAAAAAATATCAGTTAGGGAGGGCGTTAATTCTGTGTAAAAAACAGTGTTAACAGGTAGTCCTTATTTAAGGATCAAGGTAAATGATACTGCTTATGCTGGCTGTGCATTTGTCCTAAAAAACCGAGTAAAATGGGTCGTTCAAGACACTTTTCTGATGGAGAGCGTTTTCTAATCAAGCAGTGGATAGAAGAGGGGAAAACATACAAAGAAGTAAAGAAGCATATAGGCTGTACAATTAAAATGATATCAAACACTTTAAAATGGCAGCAAAAACCAGAAAGATGAGGTAGAAATAGAAAAACAACTTCTAGAATGGATTGGAGTATAGCCAAACTGGCAAAGGCTCAACCAACAATCATCTCCAGGAGGATTCAAGAAGATCCAAACGTGCCTTTGAGTACTGTTGCAATCAGATGATATCGATGTGAAGCCACTGTACCAGCAAGAATCCCCCTGCAAAGTCCCATTGTTAAAAAACAGAAACCTGCTGAAGCAGTTCCAATTTGCCAAAGAACACTGGCCTGAAAAGTAATGGCCTAAAATTTTGTGGACTGCATGCATTAAGCTTCCATGTTGTACAGAGCCAGTTTTTGGTTTGGTCAGCTAACATAACAAAATGTTAGCTAACCATGTAATGTAATTATGCCTTGAAATCTCTGCCACCCTCAATTAGAAGCTTTAGAGAATATCAATACTAATATCAAAACAGTCCAGAGCAATGGAGAGTGTGGAAAAGAGGTGAAGAAACGTGTACAGGTAGGATGGAATGGGTGGAGAAAAGTGTCAGGTGTGATGTGTGATACAAGAGTTTCAGCTAAAATGAAAGGAAAGGTGTACAAAACTGTGGTGAGACCAGCGATGTTGTTTGGTCTAGAGACAGTGTCACTGAGGAAAAGACAGGAGACAGAGCTGGAGGTAGCAGAGATGAAGATACTGAGGTTCTCTCTGGGAGTAACCAGGAAAGATAGGATCAGGAATGAGTACATCAGAGGGACAGCACATGTTAGAGGTTTTGGAGATAAAGTCAGAGAGGCCAGACTGAGATGGTTTGGACATGTCCAGAGGAGAGATAGTGAATATATTGGTAGAAGGATGCTGAGTTTTGAACTGCCAGGCAGGAGGCCTAGAGGAAGACCAAAGAGGAGGTTTATGGATGTAGTGAAAGAGGACACGAAGGTAGTTGGTGTGAGAGAAGAGGATGCAGAAGACAGGGTTAGATGGAGGCAATTGATTCGCTGTGGAGACCCCTGAAGGGAAAAGCTGAAGGGAATAGAAGAGAATATCAATACTATCAGAGTGTACTTAAAAGTCTTTAGGGATTTAATAGACTTGATGTGCCAGGGTGGGCAGTTTCCCAGGCACCATTCCATGTAGAGCTTTCAAAACCAAATGTAAAATCTGAATATCAATTCTAAAACACAGGTAGCTAATGATTTGAGGCTTCCGATTTTAACAAGAAGAGTAGAGACATCTTATTAACATACACAAACAAGCAGATAAACAAACACACTGCAGAGGAGGTGGATGGTTTGCCATCCAAGGTACCATCCTCTATAATATAGAATATGTTATTGGAACATTGGCGGTCAACTTGAAGCTGATTGCCCATTATCATCGAAAATACAGTATGTCATCATGAACGAGTGCTTCGGATACTGATTCTGAAGCAGGGAAATAAAAACTGGAACTAGAACCAAGGCAGTCACAGACTGCAACATCCCGCGACATCACTGAATTCAAAATTTTACCCTGACCTACTTGTATAGGTCAAAGATCAAGTGTACAAAAGTGTACAAAAGTTGAAATTAGACCTTGACCTACTTTTCTGAAGGTCAAGGTCATCATCTCATTTTTATTCCCTTTGCTGCCCGAGTAATGTGCTTTTGTTTCATCTTTCTATCTGCAACGACTGCGAAGATATTTGGTGGACTAACGGACAAACGAATGGCCGGACCGACGGACGAACACACGAACGTTGACAATAACAAGATACAGTATGACCGCTTTGAAGCGGGGTGTAATGAGGAATGGACCAGGAATAAGCAAGAACCTGACTCACTGATCCACAAGGACCAGGATCTACATTATTGCCATATATAAAGATATCGTTTGGACAGAGATGTGTGGCCAGATGGTATCAAAGAGAGGCAAAATGAAGTAAACTGAAGGGATCAACCTACTAGAGGGCAACATTACAAGACATCCAGGACAGTTACCTTGGGATCACACAGGTTATTGGAAACCAGAAGGAGGCTGCAAGGAAATCAAACACAGCCAAAGATCTCTAGTACTGTCTAGAGGCAAATCCTGAGAAGTAGGTTGAATGGTTAGAACAACGTCAAAGCTGTCAACATGTACATACTGCCAGTCATCAAATACCCCACTTGGATCATGAACTGGCCATTGTTGGACAGAGAAGCCACAGGTATCAAGACAAGAAAGCTCCCCACTTTGTTTCATCAACATCCAGCACCTTGAGGTATTTCACTGATAGAAAAGATTGGGGCTGAGGACTAGCAAGCATTTGGGCCACAGTCCATAATGGAACATGGAAAAGATAAATAGGCATATACTTTATTTATTTAGAAGGAAATAGTGTATACCTGAATTTCTGACCAAAAAATACTAAAATTCAGTAGTATATCAAAAAGATAGCCCTATTGGATGAATTGTTAAGAGAAAGCCTTAGACAGCGGAAACATGATGACCACACCTGACCAACAGACAGCACAAAGGTACTGATTATGGCAGCACAAGAGCGGATCCAATGCACAGGGGCTATGGAGGACAGGATCTACCAGAGTAGATCAGGCCCAAGGTGCAGGAAGTGCATAGATGTTTCTAACATGATACGGTCCACAGTGGCAAGGTGTAAGATGCTCACTGGATGAATGTACGTAGCTGGATATACTCCTAAAGGTGGTGTGAAAAATAGGCTCAAGGTGTTAAGGGACTTCCAGACTGACACATAGCTGCTCAATAGCCAACCAGACATAGGACCTGAACTGAAGATGACAGACAGAGAGAGAAAGAGAGAGATTTTTTTATTTCTAAAATCACGTTTATGCATAAAAGCCTAATTACAAAATAATCCCATTGACACAAAATCCAAAAGTTTCACGCAAAAAGGAATTCACATCTGAGAGAGAGAGAGAGAGATAGGATGGAATAGATTGTGTTGTGCGGCATTTTATTTATTCAGTTATCAATTACAGTATGCTCTGATTTTCTTGATATTTGTCTGATTCTACAATGATCTGTGTCAGGGTGGACAGTGATGATGTTTTGGACTGCAAATGAGAAAATGATGAAAAGAGCTCAAGAACTTAAGGTAGTTCATTTTAAGGATTGTGAACTGAAATTCAAAATATGAACTTGAGTTGCAAAGTTAATTCTAATCTAAAATGGCATGTAGTGGAAAAGCACTAGGTTTTCACCACACTTACTGTCTGTACTCCATCTGTAAATGTGAAGTTGACCTGCAGGGTGTTACTATTGGGGAATGCAGGCAGGACCCTGTGGAGGATCTCCCAAGTCATCTCACCCTGTGGCTGGCAGCCATTCTGCACACTGTACACTCCATTCACTGCTTCATTTGCTGCACAGAAAGCAGGCCATAGTTCGCTATTTTAAAGCTGATTGGAGGACAGTCATTCAAAGCTTGCAGACACAGAGAATTAGATGTGTGTGACTGTGTGTGCGTGTATGTGTGCGTGCATCCGTGCGTGCTTGCGTGCGTATGTGTGTGTGTGTGTGTGTGTGTGTGTGTGTGTGTGTGTGTGTGTGTGAAGGACCTTGTTGTACGAATGGCGGAGGGCCCTGTCCATTCAGATAACGGTTGCAGTGCAACTTTTCAGTACTCTGGTTAGAGCCCATACTGGGAGGTGGTCGATGAAATCAGAGGTGTAGCTGAAGATATATCCATAAAAAAACAATTTATTCTGCAAGACCAACACTGACAAGGGAATAATTTTATTTGTAATAGCAGCACTAATTTCAAAATAGTTGTACTTATTAAAAATTTGACAAAAGTACTAAATAAAATTTAGTTCAATTTAATTTAACATTAAATTAAATTCACATTAGAATATATGCTAGAATAACATGTTAGATAAAATATTATATCTTAGTGTGAGGCTCCAAGTGATTATCCATAATGTTATTTTTAAGCATAAATATTGAAGGAAAATCACTATTATTCAATGGAAGGACTTGGTCTGTAACTACTTTACACAGACTTAAGAGCACGGTAACTGAACACAGCAAATTGTCACCCTACAGCCTCACGTCATTATGAACCATCAGTCGAAGTTGTAATAACAGAAAGCAGGCACAGCCATTGTCATAACAGTGATTGATAACCTGTCCTTTACCAGCAGTTCGTAGTCAGTGCTGTGTCTACACTTTAGAATATGTACTGTATGTTTGAACAAAATGTGGATGAAGAACTTGCTGAAATTCTAATGTAGTTCAAATGAGCGTGAAGTAGATAAGTTTAAAATAACTGAGCAGTACCTTTTCTTGTGAAGTTCCTGGAGTTCAGATGTTTGTTGAGTTCCTGTGAACAGAGACAGAACCAGGAAGACTGGAGGGCGTGTCGAGCTGCTGGTGAATGCTGAAGGATCCGTTCTACTGGTGGAGCAGCTTTGACAAGGATTCCTGTGTGTGTGTGTGTGTGTGTGTGTGTGTGTGTGTGTGTGTGTGTGTGTGTGTGTGTGTGTGTGTGTGTGTGTGTGTTTGTGTATGTAGGATAAAGATGACATCATTTTTGCTGTATCATTGTTTATGTTTAAAAGGTCGGCCATTAAAACCTTCTCTGTGACTTTAATATGATGGTTTCCCGTGTCTTGCTATGAATTGATATTTCAATAACCATTGTCAAAACCTGTCTGGCTCCTCAACAATGTTAAATGAGAGTACCAGGGGGTGTCAAAGGGGGTTGTTGAAACGTGAGTTTCACCAAGCCTTTGTTTACTCATGGGTGTCTTCAGCATGAGACACATCACCTGGGGTAATCTGCTGAGTAGTATTTTGGGGAGTTCAGAAAGGACATGATTGTAAATCGGCGAAAGCTGGTGTCACAGGACAACAGTTTGCCCATTACAGATTGTGAAGTCCATGTGAAACAGCACGCATTTCAAAATACCAGTGTTCAGATTTAGGACACGGACAGAGAGAGAGAGAGAGAGAGAGAGTCAAAGTGGGGTAGTCATTTCTGAACCGGGAGGGTCTGCAATAACCATGACCATAAACATGTACCCTTTCATCACTGCAAGACTATCATCACAAATCAAACACACACACTTCTCCTTGACTTCAATAAAGGAATATTCCATTTCCAACCGTATGCGATATTTTGTGCACTCTTATTCAATTGTATTTCCTTTCCCACCCAACTTGTCAAGGCAGATGACCGCCCTGCAGAGTCTGGCTCTGCCCTCCAGAGTCAGGGTCCTGCCCGGAGTTTCTGCCTCAAAGAAGGAGTTTTTCCTCGTCACCATCGCTTATGCTTGCGTGGGTTCTCTTCGGGTTCATCAGCTTCCTTTCACCACTAAAGACATTTTTTTTTAAATTTCATATACTTCACTGATCTCTGAGGGGAAATTAAGAGCACACTATAGTGTTAGTCACACATGCATACTGTATAAAATGCTCACAAAAATTAAAGGAACACTTAAAAGAAACACATTAGATACATCAGATCTCAATATGAAGTTGGATATACTGTACATACAAATAACAACAGGGCAATGTCTTAGGAACAAAAGGATTCCAAGTCTTTTAATGGAAATACAAGTTTTCAGCCTACAGAAGGCTAATTTGTGTAGACACCTTAAAATCAGAGTGAAATAAAGGATGTGGCAGGCTAGTCCACGTTTTTAAAAACTTAATTTCTGCAACTCAAAATGCGTTTTAGTACCTTGTGTGGCCCCCACGAGCTTGTATGCATGCTTGTCAACGTTGAGGCATGCTCCTAATGAGACGACGTATGGTGTCTTGTGGCATTTCCTCCCAGATCAGTGTGAGGGCATCCCTGAGCTGATGTACAGTCTGAGGAGCTACGTGGCGACGCCTAATGGACTTAAACATAATGTCCCACAGATGTTCTATTGGGTTTAACTCAGGGGATCGTGAAGGCCATTCAATTATTTCAATTCCTTCATCCTCCTGGTATTGCCTGCATACTCTTGCCACATGAAGCCGGGCATTGTCGTGCATTAGAAGGAAACCAGGACCTCCTGCACTGGCGTAGGGTCTGACAATGTGTTCAAGGATTAACCCTTGAAAACCGATTAAAATGGCTATACACATTACCTAATCGGGTCCAAAAAGAGCCGTCTCATAAATGTGTAAAAAAAATGTAATACAGAAATATTTTTTTTCTTTCAATGCATCAGATCTTTTCCATTACTTCAGCCCTATCTATAGATATAAAGTTTATTATATTTTTTATTATTATTATATATGTTTATATGGAATTTGCCATTAGAACCCTGTTTTTCTTCCAATGGGAAAAACACAAAATATGGAATATTTCCAAGTTAGTGTACAGTTTAATACTTCTGATAAAGATATTACAACTATTGGATGAATGTTTTTGCAGGTGTGTGAACACAGACAGTGGGTCCGTTTCTGGGTTGTGGGGTGATTTTGGGGTCATTGTCTTGCTGCAGACAATGAAGATCTAGTTTCATAAAAACATGTCAGCATTATTGTATATAGTAATATAAGGGCAGAAGTGAACATTTGTGAGCAGCAGTATGGTTTCATGCCAAAAAAGAGTACTACAGATGCAGTATTTGCTTTGAGGATGTTGATAGAGAAGTACAGAGAAGGCCAGGCGGAGCTGTATTGTGTTTTTGTAAATCTGGAGAAAGCTTATGACAGGGTGCCCATACAGGAACTGTGGTATTGTATGAAGAAGTCTGGAGTGGCAGAGAAGTATGTTAGAGCGGTGCAGGACATGTATGAGGACTGTAAGACAGTGGTGAGGTGTGCTGTAGGTGTGACAGAGGAGTTCAAGGTGGAGGTGGGACTGCATCAGGGATCAGCTCTGAGCCCATTCTTGTTCGCTATGATGATGGACAGGCTGACAGACGAGGTTAGACAGGAATCTCCATGGACTATGATGTTTGCAGATGACATTGTGATCTGCAGTGAGAGTAGGGAAGAGGTGGAGGAGAAGCTAGAGAGGTGGAGGTTTGTCCTGGAAAGGAGAGGGATGAAGGTTAGCCGCAGTAAGACAGAGTACATGTGTGTGAAAGAGAGGGACTCAAGTGGAAGAGTGAGGTTACAGGGAGAAGAGATCAAGAAGATGAAGGATTTTAAGTACTTAGGGTCAACAGTCCAGAGCAATGGAGAGTGTGGAAAAGAGGTGAAGAAGCGTGTCCAAGCAGGATGGAACGGGTGGAGAAAAGTGTCAGGTGTGATGTGTGATAGAAGAGTTTCAGCTAAAATGAAAGGAAAGGTGTACAAAACTGTGGTGACACCAGCGATGTTGTTTGGTCTAGAGACAGTGTCACTGAGGAAAAGACAGGAGGCAGAGCTGGAGGTAGCAGAGATGAAGATGCTGAGGTTCTCTTTGGGAGTGACCAGGAAGGATAGGATCAGGAATGAGTACATCAGAGGGACAGCACATGTTAGAGGTTTTGGAGATAAAGTCAGAGAGGTCAGACTGAGATGGTTTGGACATGTCCAGAGGACAGATAGTGAATATATTGGTAGAAGGATGCTGAGTTTTGAACTGCCAGGCAGGAGGCCTAGAGGAAGACCAAAGAGGAGGTTTATGGATGTAGTGAAAGAGGACATGAAGGTAGTTGGTGTGACAGAAGAGGATGCAAAGGACAGGGCTTAATGGAGGCAACTGATTCGCTGAGGAGACCCCTGAAGGGAAAACCCGAAAGGAAAAGAAGAAGTAATATATATAATATACATATATATATGTGTGTGTGTGTGTGTGTGTGTATATATATATATATATATACATACATATATACATATATATATACAGTGTATATATATATATAGTATATACTGTCGTTTACAGTAGGGATCAGCTGTTGGCACTCCATAACATTGCCCCATGGGAGACCTGATATCCCATGAGAGCTGAAGAGGAAGAGACAGGAGAGATGTGCTAGAGCTGTTCGCCGTGCCTGGAGGAGAACATACAGGCCCATCCTCCCATCTATCATCATGGGGAACGTACAAGCTATCTCCAATAAGATGGACGAGTTAGCAGTGCTGACCCGGGACCAGAGGGAACATATTGAGAGCAGCGTCATGGTTGTCCACGATGACTCCAGACACAGGTACTATGCTGGATGGATTCCAACTGGTGCAGGCAGACAGGACGAAAGAGCGGGAAGAGGAAAAGAGGAGGCCCGGCAGTGTTTATGAGCGACAGGTGGTGTAACCCTGGGCAAATCACTGTTGTGGAACAACAATGTTGTAAGGATATTGAAACTGTTAGCGGTCAGCACAGTACGTGGCCATTCTACCTGCCGCAGGTGCTGCCTATGCTCCCCTGACTGCTGGTGCTCATGCAGCCTGTGATGTTCTCCACTGCAGGCTGCAGATAGAGACCCACAGGCCCTCATCTTCATTTCTGGGGACTTTAACACCAGGACTACCAAGGCAGTCATTTTGACTGCTTTAAAGATTTGCAATGTCATAACTTGGTTTTAAAAAAAGCTATTTACCAATAGGACCCTGACATTTCCTAAATATGTGTATATTTTATTCTGACTTTGGTCATTAAAATTTGAAAACATAAACTACCATAGCAGTCATTTTGACTGCTTGAACATTATTTGTATATAATTTGGATTATCATTAAAATGTCCAAGAATAAATTGTTGAAATAGGTAAAAACACATCAAGACAATAAATTAAAACTGTAATGATTGTTTTATTTATGTAATTGACACAACATAAGTTTTCTACAATTACACACCCAAATTTAAACTATGAAATAAACAAATGTCACTGTAAAATAAAAACAAATGTATCCTGCTTCAAAATAGGTTGATGTCATCATTAGACCTGAATAATGAAAATTAATAACTATTATGAACATTTCAAAATGCTGTGATGGCTGCCAGACACAGGCAGCTAGAGACACTGCTGTTACAATGCAAAGTTGTTTTGCGTATGACTCCCAATCACTCACAGTCAATCCAGGTAACCTGTACCTTCAATATGCAGCTCCCACTACCTTATGACATTTGACACAATTATCTTTTGCATTATTTTTCTTACACATTCTTCACTTGGCACTGCCGCCTCCTCTCCACTTTCTGCTGCTCCAAATGGGCTCTTTCGCCTTCATTTGTCGAGCGTTTGCCTTAATTTTGGGGCGACAGTGGCTCAGTGGTCGAGTAGGTCGTCCAATGATCCCAAGATCGGCGGTTCGATTCCTGCTCCCGCCCGGAGTCTGAGCTGACAGTTAGAGGTGTTACCTCACCTCCTGAGCACTGCCGAGGCACTCGTGGGCAAGACGCCGTACAAGTTGCTCACTAGGAGCGCACCCTACCTCCCCCACACTGCATGCCTACAGACCACTTAAGTGTGTGTGTTAGAGCCTCTGCATGACAAAAGAACTAATTGTGAAAGAGTGTGCAACTAACTAATGTCCCTTCGGGGATCAATATAGCATATAAAATAAAAGAAAAAATTGTCCTAAGCAGAGTTCATTTGCCAGTCGCATTATGATTCCTCTGCGACATCGTCTTATTGGTGCATTTCTTGAAGAGGATCAAAGCATTTATGGCAGCCAGGTCGAAAATATTGTGAAACACCGCCAATGGCCATCTTCATGTAGTAGCGTACACTGAACATTTCCTCTCCGTTTGATCAAGCACATCTACCCCAACCTTGGTTCTGTTGTACTACGTAACAGTCTCCGGTTTAGTCTTGTGGCCACTTGTGATGTTGACAGCTTTGTGGATTGTGATTAGAATGGACACATTTTTCCTTGGTTTACATTGATAGACTTTTATGGTTGCGCTGTCACATTTCAGCACCTCTATAGTTTGCAAGACCCTTTGCTCCTCTTCAGATGGAGGAGTTTCTCGTCTACTCTTGTCTGTGTAGGTTCTCAGTTATCCAGGTCATGGTTATCCAAAGCTGTATCAATCAATCCACTGGACTTTAAGAAAGTTTCTTGAAGACGTTTCACCTCTCATCCAAGATACTTCAGTTCTTCAGAACTTCTTCAGTTCTGAAGGAGCAGGACCACCAGGCTGAAAAACAACTTATTTCCAGAGGCTGAACTCCAGTGGTGCTCTGTAGTCACCCTCACGCCCTGTATGTCACCACAAACGCATGGGGATTTAGTGCAATACATTGATTTTTTTAAGTGCAATAGATTGAACACTCACACACTTTAATCTGTCACATTGTACATAAACTTGTTGTTCATATACTGTATATATTTTACATATTCCATTTTTCTTTTTTTCTTATATTTATCCAACGGGCTAACTGGGACCTTAAGAGGGGTATTTCGTACTGTCTCATGTGGAAATGTGTGTCATCATGACAAATAAAGATTCTGATTCTTTTTCACCCAAATGGTCAAAGTGGATGACCGCCCTCCAGAGTCTGGTTCCTGCCCGGAGTTTCTTCCTCAATGAGTTTCTTCCTCCTCAAGTTTTTCCCCGCCACTGTCGCTTATACTTGTTCTGAAGGGTTCTGTTGGTTTTCTGTATGTTAAAGTCCTTTGAAAAGTCTGACGATGTAATAAAGTGCTATATGAATAAAAGTTGATTAATTGATTGAACAGTATGACTGTGTGGCTGAGGCAGAAAGAACTAAACTAATCTAAACAAAGGTCTGACCTAAGTGCCATCCCTTTGGAGTCTGCCGACATGACACTATTCGTGGACAGCTCCTGCTATAGAGATGTGGAGACTACAAGGGCAGGCCCTGCTGTTATAGAGTTAAAAAATGATAACAGTGAGGTTGTTCAACTGGAACAGTGTGTGCAGCCATGTTCTAGCCAGTTGGCAAAACCAATGGCTTTGACAAATGCTTGTGAGTATGCAGATGGTAAAAATGCTAATATCTATACTGATTCTGCTTATGCACATGGGATGTGTCATTTTAACTACGAAAGTGTCTTGCCTAGTTCAGAGCATGTGAAATTCAGGCAATGGTAGAATTCCGTGTGTAGGCCAGAGGATGCTTTTATTATATGTGTCAATAATAATATTCTTTCAGCTAATTTCCCTAATTTTTTCACTAATTTCACCTACGGGGGGGACGGATAAAGGATTTCAGTAACAGAGACAGGGTTCAGTTTGCTGATTTAGACTGTCCCATTCAGTTCACTGGCAAGATTTATTCTTTATTAGTCTATTCATTTTTCCAGATAACCAGTACCATTGATAAAATTATTTTCACTGAGTAAAATATTTACTACTGTCAATATGTGTATCAAGTGAGTGGTGATGGTAAAGCTAAAATGAAGTTTGGATGGCATGTAATGAGGAGAGAGGAAGAAGTAAAAGAAAGGGAATATAATTGAATTTTTCTTTGTTTTCCTTTTCTGTGTGGATTAGAACAGGATGCCAGTCAGGAATCGGGACGCATTTTCTAAAGCATCCTCTGTTCGCTCAGCTTAAGTAGGATTGTGTTTCCTTGCTCCAGAGTCCCTGAGGTCGCTGAAAATCAGACAGACTTTTGTGCCACAAAGCAAATATCTCTCCATCCATTTTCTTGTAGACAAAATGACTGTAATAGTCTTATCTAAAGCTGCTTCTACCGCTTTGCGGGTCACGAGTGTGCTGGAGCCTATTCTTGCTGAAGCAAATATCTGTAAACAATAAATCAGTAAAAGTCCAGTCAGTTTCTAGTAAACTAGCGCTCTTTAAGGCTCTCAGACTATAGTACTGGGAGATCATTAAAGTATTCCAGTGAATGAATGCCGGCAGTATGCCAACACTCACTCACTGGAATACCCCAGCGAAAGAGATTGATTAGGTAATTTAACCTGAAAATAGTTTAGGAGGTTAAAAAGTTATGAATCTGACTGGCAAGCCCCGGCAGCAAGTGGTGCCAGAGTTCGCTCTTCAGCCAACAAAACACAAGTTTACCAAACTCTCAATCTCACTCTGTCACTAAATCTATTGAATTCTTCATCCTCGGTGCCACTTCTGGGAAACTCTGCCAACTCCAGAGGTACACGTTTTTTTTAGACAGCACTCCAACTATCTTTCTGCTGCTCAGATACTACTTTAGGCTGCATATTTCACTACTTGCAGCTTGTACTGCAGAATATGATTTTCCTTTTTGGGCACATTTATGCTCAGTTGTCTTTATAAGTTGATGTTTACATTTAAAATTTCCAGTGTTGCAAGAGTAATAGGGGTAGCAAATACTGGCACACAAGACTAGAGCACCTTCTCACTGCTGTCAGTTGGGGAAAAAAAAGCAAATAAAAAATATAATAATAATAATAATAATGATAATAATAATAAATTAAAATCTCACCTGATTGTAAGTTGCAGGACCAGCCAGACCATGAAAAAAGCATCATTTATGGTCTGATGACACACTAAGTACAGTGTAGTGCATGTTTAACATGCATTGAATAAAGTAATAGACTAGATTAGTAATAGACACGCCCACTGGGTCAAAGACACACTGTTGTTTCGCTCACTAGAAAAGATTAGTTCACAAATGCCAAATTGTTAAACTTCATATCTTGTTCATAAAAACTGAAAAAAAATCAATAAAATGGCCAGTGAATAAAAAAAGAAAACAGTAACCATTTTCAGGATGCATTGCATCACATCAAAAATTGAAAAGTCCAAAAGAAAAATTTAATTCTATAAGTAATAGCCCATTGTAGCCCATTATTTGCCTTATTCAAAGATGAGGAAACACCATTACTGCTATTTTGTTGTCTAACGATGTGGTTGCAAACTGTCACACTCCATGGCAGTACTGTTTAATTTATGCATTCCTGGTTTCATAATCAGATTTCAGTCATATTAAAAATCACACAGACTATTATAGTCTCTTTGTTAACATACATAATTTGACACAGACAATAGCCAACTTAGATGAGGTTATCTATGAGCATGCAGGTCAGCTACACATCAGAGACCTATCTTTATCCATCTGATTACATCTACAAGGACACGTTCTTCAAAGTCTTTATCAATGGATGTGATATTTAACTCCAATACTGACAATGTCTCACAATATTTAATTAGTCTAATCATGGCACAGAGTGTTAGCATGATTCCAGAACCATCTTTTGATGTTCTGTCATAATTATTTTGTGATTTGGTGTTAATAACAATGTACATGCTAAATCTTGGAAGACACAAACTGTTGCTTAATACGAGCATATAGATTGATAGTTTACTAACAACTCAACTGATGTGGTACAGGACACCGTTTGTATCCTTGATGTTTCTCATCATCCTCCCCACTGCTTCATTTTCATCATTTGCAGCTGTTACAGATTTTTTCCAAAAAAATTTCCTCTGTTAACCTTGACATAAGATAAATCAAGGCTTTAGTTTTAGATTAAGGTGTATTTCTACTCTACCCAGAACAGGCTTTATGCTTAGAATATTCATTCACTAGGAAAGCATATGAATATCACTTAAATGGAACTGGTACTTCAAACCAGATTATTATATTACGATAATTATTAAACCCACAATCAAGGAAAATAATTACAATGTGGAAAAGGGCACACATACATGAATTGTTGTGAAATTACATATAGGCAGAATAAAAGAATGATTTTCCTCTATAAGACTTCTAATTTACTGCAGACTTGTATTCTTCTGCTTCTTCCTTGCTTATTTTATATTGTGTCAGAAAACAGAGAACACACTGTCTTATTTAGTATCTCCATCAATCTATGTACTTTATTGTGTATTTTTACAGACCTTTGTTTACAGCCAAGTGATCCCCTCATCACTTAAACCATAATGTGGCAAGAATATTATCATAAACATCTTGGCTCTAAGTTTAAATGTGTGTAACTATAAATACAGAATATAGTATGAGTTTATACACTATTATCATTCAACTGAACTATGTAAAAGCCACTGTACAATGAGAATAATAGTCTGGCCATCTTCTCTGTGGTGGGAGGGGACAGGGGACAGAAGGGGAGGGGAGACAGAGTGGGCCACAAGGCTTGTATTTGAATAAATGTATCGTTGTCTAGTCAGCATAGATGATGAATCCAGAGAAGGTGCTGTACTTGTTGTTGTTGCCTCCATGAGCTTTTCCTCCATCTAATTTAATGTAGATCTCATCTCCAGGTTCCAGATGCAACACAGCACTGTTACTGGCATAGTCATAGTTCTGGTCAGCATCCTGGGCTATTGCACTGGCACGCACCTGTGGAAATGCACACATGAACACAGAATGGACAAATCATTCAGATTAATTTTTACCAAGATTATTGTTATTAGAATGGATGAAAACCTGTCCAAGAAATTAATTTAGGTAGCATATTTTTGTTCATGACACAAACAAAATATACTGTATGTTGAAATTGTTAACTTATTGAGAAAATTGAAGTGGTTGAGGTAGCTGCAGACGGTGATGGTGGACCTTTTTAGGACTGTCGTCACTGGGTCCCTCAGAGCGTCCTCTTTCTGCCCAAGCAGAAAGGAGGGTAGGGCTCATCCCTCTGACCAGCAGAGGCACTGCGATATGGCTACAATTCATTCAGCGGTTCCTAACTGGCCCTGAGGACCTGGTGTGGCGGCCCACGATACAGGTAGTACTGGCCCAGTGCTGGGGTCTGGGACTCGATCACTCACTGTTCTTAATGGACCTGAAAAACTACAGACCGAAATATCTTCCATGTTTTTATCAGTGTTTTTGGAATCTGGGGACTTTTATCCAAGAGGAGACCACAAGATTTTAAATCACTCTTCTTCTTCTTCTTCCCCTCCTCAGAGATGAACGACAAATCAGCCTGCACACGGCCAACAAAAAAGTACTGTACAAATACTGTGTCAAAGTAATCAACAAGAGAAACCTATGTAACAGAGCGCCCACTGCCTGGGCAAGCAGGATGACGGGAAATGGAAATGACCCACAGTGGAGACTTCTATACAAACCTCCCCTCAAGAAAAAACAGCCGACCTCCAGTGGAGAATTTTACACGGTGCCATCGGTTCCAATGCTTTTATCTCTGTTTTTAACCCTGCTGTGTCCAGCCAGTGTCCCTTCTGTCCCCTTCGTGAGACAGTCTTTCATGCTTTTAGTGAGTGTGGGAGACTTGCAGTGTTCGTCACTCTTCTAACAAATGTTTTTAATCTGTTCAGTGAAAATTTTAGTGTGAGGAAATTCGTCTACCGTGCTGGGTACAATAAATCGAATCAGAGATTTATTGTACCCAGTGACAGCTTTTAAACTTTATCTCTGGAGAAGCAAAACTCGCAATTTACGTGACCAGGAAGAGAAGAATTGAAAACAATACTGTTCAAAACGCAGCCACTGTTTTTTGCTGTAACATCAGATGTCGCTTAAAACTAGAATTTCGTTTCTATAAAATGACTTCTTCTTCTTCTTTTCCTTTTGGCTTTTCCCTTCAGGGGTCGCCACAGCGAATCAACCGCCTCCATCTAACCCTGTCCTTTGCATCCTCTTCTCTCACACCAACTACCTTCATGTCCTCTTTCACTACATCCATAAACCTCCTCTTTGGTCTTCCTCTAGGCCTCCTGCCTGGCAGTTCAAAACTCGGCATCCTTCTGCCAATATATTCACTATCTCTCCTCTGGATATGTCCAAACCATCTCAGTCTGGCCTCTCTGACTTTATCTCCAAAACCTCTAACATGTGCTGTCCCCCCTGATGTACTCATTCCTGATCCTATCCTTCCTGGTCACTCCCAGAGAGAACCTCAGGATCTTCATCTCTGCTACCTCCAGCTCTGTCTCCTGTCTTTTCCTCAGTGACACTGTCTCTAGACCGAGCAACATCGCTGGTCTCACCACAGTTTTGTACACCTTTCCTTTCATTTTAGCTGAAACTCTTGTATCACACATCACACCTGACACTTTTCTCCACCCATTCCATCCTGCCTGTAAATGCTTCTTCACCTCTTTTCCACACTCTCCATTGCTCTGGACTGTTGACCCTAAGTACTTAAAATTCTCCACCTTCTTGATCTCTTCTCCCTGTAACCTCACTCTTCCACTTGGGTCCCTCTCATTCACACACATGTACTCTGTCTTACTGCGGCTAACCTTCATCCCTCTCCTTTCCAGGACAAACCTCCACCTCTCTAGCTTCTCCTCCACCTCTTCCCGACTCTCACTGCAGATCACAATGTCATCTGCAAACATCATAGTCCATGTAGATTCCTGTCTAACCTCGTCTGTCAGCCTGTCCATCACCATAGCGAACAAGAAGGGGCTCAGAGCTGATCCCTGATGCAATCCCACCTCCACCTTGAACTCCTCTGTCACACCTACAGCACACCTCACCACTGTCTTACAGTCCTCATACATGTCCTGCACCGCTCTATCATACTTCTCTGCCACTCCAGACTTCCTCAGACAATACCACAGTTCCTCTCTGGGCACCCTGTCATAAGCTTTCTCCAGATCTACAAAAACACAATGCAGCTCCGTCTGGCCTTCTCTGTAATTCTCTATCAACATCCTCAAAGCAAATACTGCATCTGTAGTACTCTTTTTTGGCATGAAACCATACTGCTGCTCACAAATGCTCACTTCTGCCCTTAGTCTAGCTTCCACTACTCTTTCCCATAACTTAATTGTATGGCTCATCAGCTTTATTCCACTGTAGTTGCCACAACTCTGCACATTTCCTTTGTTCTTAAAAATGGGCACCAGCACACTTCTCCTCCACTCCTCAGGCATCTTCTCACTATCTAAGATCCTGTTGAACAACCCAGTCAGAAACTCTACTGCCACCTCTCCTAGACACTTCCAAACCTCTACAGGTATATCATCAGGACTGACTGCCTTTCCACTCTTCATCCTCTTCAGTGCCCTCCTCACTTCATCCTGACTAATCTTTGCTACATCCTGGTCCACAACAGTCACCTCTTCTAGTCTTTGTTCTCTCTCATTTTCCACGTTCATCAACTCTTCAAAATACTCTTTCCATCTTCCCATCACACTACTGGCACCTGTCAATAGACTTCCATCCCTATCCTTAATCACCCTAACCTGCTGCACGTCCTTCCCATCTCTGTCTCTCTGTCTTGCCAGCCTGTATAGATCAGTCTTTCCCTCCTTACTGTCCAACCTAGCACAAGTCATCATAAGCTTCTTGTTTGGCCTTTGCTACCTCTACCGTCACCTTACGCTGCATCTCCCGGTCTACTCTCCTCAGTCCTCTCAGTGTCCCACTTCTTCTTAGCTAACCTCTTTCTCTGTATACACTCCTGTACCTCCTCATTCCACCACTGAGTCTCCTTATCTACTTTCCTTCCGGATGACACACCAAATACTCACCTACCTGTCTCCCTGATCACATTAGCTGTAGTTGTCCAGTCATCTGGAAGCACCTCCCAACCACCCAGAGCCTGTCTTAACTCCCTCCTAAAAGTCATGCAACACTCTTCCTTTTTTAGCTTCCACCATTTTGTCTTCTGCTCTGCCTTTGCCCTCTTCATCTTCCTCACCACCAGAGTCATCCTACACACCACCATCCTATGCTGTTTGGCTACACTCTCACCTACCACTACTTTACAGTCACTGATCTCCTTCAGGTTACACCGTCTACACAAGATGTAGTCTACCTTTGTGCTCCTACCACCACTCTTATAGGTCACCCTATGTTCCTGCCTCTTCTGGAAGAAAGTATTCACTACAGCCATTTCCATCCTTTTTGCAAAGTCAACCACCATCTGTCCTTCTGCGTTCCTCTCCTGGGTACCAAACCTGCCCATCACTTCCTCATCACCTCTGTTACCTGCACCAACATGTCCATTGAAGTCTGCACCAATGACAACTCTCTCACTTCTAGGCATGTTCTGCATCACTTCATCAAAGTTCAACCAGAATTTCTCCTTCTCCTCCAGCTCACACCCTACCTGTGGAGCATACCCACTAACAACATTGACCATCACACCTTCGATTTCTAGCTTCAGACTCATCACTCTATCTGACACTCTTTTTACCTCAAGGACATTCCTAATAAAATCCTCCTTCAAGATAACTCCTACTCCATTTCTCTTCCCATCTACACCATGATAGAACAACTTGAACCCTGCTCCTAAACTTCTAGCTTGCTACCTTTCCACCTGGTCTCCTGGACACACAGTATGTCTACCTTCCTCCTCTGCATCATGTCAACCAACTCTCTACCTTTTCCTGTCATAGTTCCAACATTCAACATCCCTACTCTTAGTCCTATACTCTTGGCGCTCCTCTTCTCATTCTTCATGCGAACGCACTTTCCTCCTCTCCTTCTTCGACCAACAGTAATCCAATTTCCACCGGCGCCCTGTAGGTCAACAGCGTCGATGGCGGTCGTTGTTGGACATGTGGTGAAGATTTATGGATCCACCCTGGTTGACACTTCTGGTCTGTCCTCTGTTGGGGATTTGACCCCTGTTTTGGGGTCGTGTCCTCTGCTGTGGGTGTGACCTCAGTGAGGCTCATCGGAAGCCTGTTGAGGAGCTGGAGGAGCCGACTAACCACACAGCAACTGACTTTGATAGATTTTTATCGTACAGACCTTTTAAACTTGAATCATGCTGATCCTTTCCCCATAGAGAGTTTGTCTCTTTGCTCTAACGACTCCCTGTCAGACCCGATCAGCCTCAGTGACAGTAATGGAAAAAAACATGTCCCCCTGGACTCCAGAGGGTTGAGGGGAACCCTTTGGAGTACTCCTCTGAATGTTGGCCAGTCACCATCCATTCATGACCGTAAATCATCTCAACTTCAGCAACTTTTTCACCTCAAATGTTACAGTTGACACTACAGCCTATCCCACCTGACTACGGGGAGTGGCAGGGTACACCCCAGGCACATCACTAGTGCATCGTGGGGCCTTGGAGTCACCAAATTACCTAAACTGCGTTTTTAGTTTCTGCTTTTTTTAGGTAGTGGAAGGAGCAGAAATCATCATCATTCATCATCACTGAAATATGTTATTTCTTTTACAGATTAGAGGTTGTTCATTTTGATCTATATGTTTCAATGCCATGAATAACTCATTACCCAATCATTGTTTTTTTTCTTGTATGCACCACATTTTCTTGTTTATTTCAAATTTCTGCATTGCCACATCTATGACCATCTCTCCATTCATTAATTCATTCATTGTCTCTGTCGTTTCTTCCACTCTTGCAGGTCACAGGGCTTTCTGAAGCTTATCTCAGTGGACTATGGGGTAGAGGCAGGGGACGTCCGGATGCAAATATGCACAAATATTCTGTTTTAGTTCTGCTAAACTTCATTCCTATCCACCACGAAGCCACCTTCTAAATGTTCCTCCACTTGCTCCCTGCTTTCACTGCAGGTCACATTGTCATCTGCGAACATCATGGTCCATGGGGAATCCAGTCTAACTTCATCTGTCACTTAACCATTCTAAAGAGGAAGGGTCTCAAAGCTGATCCCTGATCCCAGTCCCAGCTTTACCTTGAACTCCTGTCACACCTGCAGCACACCTCACCTGTTCTGCTGCCCTCATTCATGTCCTGTACCATTCTAATTGACTCCCCTGCCACTCCAGACTTCCCCTTGCAGCACAGTGCGTCCTTGTTCCTTGTGGTTAATGCGTTCCTGGAACCACACGCGATTAATGAATTCCTGATAGAGCGACAAACTATTTATCTTATTATTTATGGTAATTTAAACATTTAAGCCTTTCCCCATACTGATATTAAACCGTATTACCTTTTCCCACACTCTTATTGACTGTTTAAAGCATTTTTGTGTCTCACGTAAGTCCGAGACTCACGGAACGTAGCACACTTCCGGATGCCATCAGCCAATAGAATGCTCGTACGGTATCACGTGACTGCCTACCAAAAATACATGAAGAGGTGAAGTTGCGAGCGTTGATGCGGGCACACTGTACCACAGTTCCTCTCTGGATACCCTGTCATAGGCTTTCTCTAGATCAACTCTTCACAACCATGAAACCATATTGTTGCTCAAAATCCTAAGTCTAGCCTCTGCTACTCATTCCCACAACTTCATTGTGTAACTCATCAACATTATCCCATACCTCGCCTAATTTTAAATAGGGCATGAGCATACGCTTTCTCCATTCCTCAAGCATCTTCTAACCCACTAGAATTATGTTGAACAACCTGGTCAAAAACTCCATAGCTACGTCTCCTAGATACTTCCATAACTTAAAGGGACAGTAAAGTTAATTTTAATTGACATATGTGTTATTCATCATTATGAAAAATCGAAGAAAAAATAAATTTTATGTGCATCTCATCATCCGTTTGGTCAAAAAAGCTTAAAATCTGCACCGCAGCAGCTCCCGCATTCCATGGGCGTCATACGTCACTGTAGCCCGGCAGAGCTTAGCAGCCAATCGCAATGGTTGCTAAGCTCTGTTGGGCCATTGCGATTGACTGCTAAGCTCTGCCGGGCTACAGTGACATATGACATCCTCCGGAGTGTGAGCTGACAGTAGAGGGTGTCAGCTCACCTCCCAGTCATTGCTGAGACACTCTTGAGCAAGGTGCCGTCCCCCCTACAAGCTGCTTGTTTAGGGCACGATCCCTCACGTGGCCCGTCTGCCCCCCCAGACATATTGTATAATTTCTGATGTTACTAATTGCATGCCTACAGGCCCCTAGTGTGTTGTGTTTCAGGGGCTTGTACACAACAATGTATGTGGTTATGCATGGTCTAACACATACTGTATATGCATGCAACTGTAGTGTGGAGTGAAGACGACAATTTCCCCGTAGGATGGATGGATGGATGGATGGATGGATGGATGGATGGATGGATAGATAGATAGATAGATAGATAATCCCGGAGGAAATTGCACTAGGGGATACTGTAGTAGACTGTCTTTCTTACTTCCTGGCCCACCACACTTGTGTCTTCTACTGGACCTTCTCTCTCATTTTCCTCTTTCATCAACTCAAAGTATTCCTGCCATCTACCCAGTACACTGCTGGCACCGGTTATCACATTTCCAAGTCTACCCTTCATCACCCTAACCTGCTGCACGTCCTTCCCATCTCTAGTCCGGTCTTGTCAACTTGTAGAGGTCTTTCTTTCCTCCCAAAGTGTCCAACCTGGCATACATATTATCACATGCCTCTGGTTTGGAAGCCAAATGTTTTTTGCTGACATGACCGATGAACCAGACCACTTGAATTTGTTCAGGTCCAAATATGGTAACCAGTGAACCTGGACGCCAGCTGTCTGAAGTCTAAATTTCGTAAACAGTTGGTCTGCCAACATTGACCATTTTTACTAAGTAAGGTAATAGGTAACTTGAAAGACCACTGAGCTATCAATAAAAGCCAAGAAGAAAGCAGTCCCTAAGGGAGTCAGCGAGAAACCCCACAAGAGGTGTAAGCTCCCTTCTGCTTGCATTCGCAAGTGTCAAATATTACTTTGTGGTCCTGCCTGGTTATCTCTCTGTCTGTGTCCTGTGTTTCTTTAATTTTTTGCTAACAATTTTAGGTTTGCAAAGCTAACAAGTTGACGCAGAGGCTGTCTTTGTCTTTTTAATCTTTTTCCACACCACCAGTTTCATCTTACATACCACCATCCTATGCTGTTTAGCTACACTCTCCATACCGCTACCTCACAGTCACTGATCTCCTTCAGATGACGTCGTCTGCGCAAAATGTAAATCACCTGCTTGCTTCTACCTCTGTTCTTGTAGGTCACCAAATGTTCCTGCATCTTCTGGAAAATGGTGTTCCCTATAGCCATGTCCATCCGTTTTTACAAAGTGTAGCAGCATTTGCCCCTCCAAGTTCCTTTTCTGAATGACAAACTTATCCATCACTTCTTCATCACCTCCATTTCCTTCTCCAACATGTGAATTAAAATCTGCATCAACCATAAGTCTATATGTGTACTGAGCCCCCTCCTCTTCACTCTGCTAACCCATGACTGCACACCGACTGCACACTGCGCCTGCATCGTTTCCTGCCATAAGACCCTGCAGCGCATCATGAGAGCAGCTGAAAATATCACTGGTGTCTCTCTCCCTTCCCTCACAGACATTTACAACACTCGCCTCACCCGCAAAGCCATCAGCATTGCAGGTGATCCCACCCACCACTCTTACAGCCTTTCCAGCCTGCTGCTAGGAGACTGCAGAGTCTGCGGGCCAGAACCAGAAGGCTCAAGGACAGTTTCTTTCACCAGGCGGACAAGAGGCTCAACTCCCTCCCTGCTCTACCCCCTGCCATAGCCTTGAACTCTACCTCACACTGCCCTGCCCTCCTCCAGCACCTGACTACCTATCTCTCCCCCCCCCCCCCATCAACTCAGGGACTACGCACACGTAACTTCCCCTACGGGATTCAAAGAATGTATAGAGATGGTTACCATCCCTTGTGTTTCATCTAATACTTCGTGCTGTACTGTTTGATGTACTGTCTGTGTTGTACTGCCTGTTGTACTGCTTTTGTTGTCCTGCCTGTGTTGTACTGCCTGTGTTATACTGTCTGTGTTGTACTACCTGTGTTGCACTGTCTGTGTTGTACTGCCTGTTGTACTGCCTGTTTACCGTGGGTCAGAGAGAACTGCAATTTCAGCTGTGCTGTATGTCATGCATACATGGTACACTTGACAATAAAGCTGACTTTGACTTTGATATTTCTCCGGAATGCCACTTCCAAATTCCTCAATCAGCATTGTGCTCAAGAAGACACTTTTTATTTTGCATGATGTTGAATGACCTTCACCCAGTGGCATTCTCCTTTCAGGTAATGAAGGCTACAGACAGGCATGTAAAACAACACAGTCTTAACCTAACCAATTCACAACTTAACCCTCTCCAATTTGAATATCAAAGCAAAGACATCGATGATACTAAAACTTCATCAACACCAACTCTAAATACCTGGGGCTTCTTAAACTCCTGTTAGGCTCCTGTTTGCAGACCTCTCTGCCTTTAACACCTTGCAACTTCACGTCCTTGCAAAGAGACTCCACCAGAATTTCAAAATGACAGACAGACGTACGGACAGACAGACAGACAGATTGTTAATCTTCAAGAAAATTACATCCAACCCCCTGCTCATGTACATACATCCATACAGTACATACATACATACATACGTACATACATACATACATATATACATACTGCCTGTACATACATACAGCTCAAATACATACGTACATTCCATACGTCAGCACAGCAATGAAGGAGCAGTCATCTTGCGCTCTGGATACTGGACTTTCTTAGCAACAGGACCCAGCAAGTTTGGTTTAACAACAACCACTCCAATCTCCTCAACACCACCACAGGTTCCTCACAAGATTGAATGCTTTCTCTGCTGTTCTTCATATTGACCACTGATGTGTGCAAATCCATGCAAAACAACAGTTTCCTGGTAAAGTTTGCTGACGACACAGTTCTCCTGTTCCACCTTTCCGGCTGCTCCCTGCACCACAGAGTGACCTTCTCCAGGGGGAACTGATGGAGGCTGTCACCACCATAATCGACAGTTCTCAATAGCGGAATACACCATCATCCTGTCTGTTAGATCCAATTCCAACAAAACTTATCAAAGAAGCCTTACCTTTACTTAGCAATCCCTTTCCTAATATAATTAACCTGTATAATTAAGCTGTAATCAAACTACTTCTCAAAAAACCTAACCTGGACCCTGCTGTTTTAAATAACTATTGACCCATATCAAATCTCCCATTTTTACCTGAGATCTTGGAGAAATTTGTTTCTAATAAGTTATGTGATTTCCTTAAATCTAACAGTTTATTTGAGAATTTCCAGTCAGGTTTTAGAGAACATCATAGTATTGAAACGGCACTTGTCAAGGTTAGCAACGACCTTCTTCTTCAGAGGACTTGTTTCTATATTGGTTCTCTTGGACCTTGGTGCGGCTTTTGACACAATGGACCACAATATTCTTTTGACACCACTGGACAAAAAATTGGTATTAAGGGATCAGCATTGATGTGGTTTAAGTCCTATTTAACTGACCATTCCCAGTTTGTTAACGTTAATAAGGACTCTTCCCAGTCCACCACAGTTAGCTATGGAGTTCCTCAAGGCTCAGTTCTTGGTCCAATACTGTTTATCTTATACATGCTTCCTCTAGGTAATTTGACAAGGAAACACTCCATCAACTTCCATTGTTATGCCGATGATACGCAATTGTATCTCTCGATGAAACCTGATGGAGTTAATCAGTTGAGCAAATACAGTTGTGTATCAAAGAGATTAAAGATTGGATGACCAATAACTTTTCGCATCTAAATTCTGGTAAAACCGAGATTATTGTGCTTGGTCCAAAAACTGTTAGGGATGTAGTGCCCGGTGACATAATAGCCATGGGTGGCATCACTTTTGAGGCCAAAATCACTGCAAGGAACCTAGGTGTCATCTTTGATCAGGATCTGTCTTTTAAACACACATAAAACAGGTTTCTAGAACGGCCTTTTTCCATCTCCAAACATTGCTAAAATCAGGCATATTTTAAAACGGAATGATACGGAGAAATTAATCCACGCTTTTATCTCTTCCAGACTAGATTACTGTAACTCACTTTTTTCGGGCTGCCCCAAAAAGTCACTGGAGACACTTCAACTAATCCAGAATACTGCTGCCCGTGTTCTGACCAGGACCAGTACCTGAGACCATATTTCTCCTGTGTTGGCTTCTCTGCACTGGCTTCCTGTGAAAGCTAGGATAGATTTTAAAATACTCCTCCTCACTTACAAAGTCCCTCATGGCCATGCACCGACCTATCTGAAGGAACTTTTAGTTCCTTATAATCCATCTAGAGCATTACGCTCTCAATATACTGGCCTACTGGTGGTTCCTAGAATATACAAAAGTAGGACACGGGCTAGAGCCATTTAGCTATCAAGCCCCTCTATTGTGAGACAACCTCCGTCCCTCAGTTCGGGAGGCAGACACCCTCTCATTATTTAAGACTAGACTTAAAACATTTCTTTTCAACAAAATTTACAATTAAGGCAGCTTAGGCTGCCAAGTATTTTTCTTATAGACCTACACTGCTGGAGACTCAACATCCAGACTTACTGAGCTCCTCTCTACTGCTGCTTCTCTCTGACCATCTCTGTTACTCTTCCTAGTCTCCAATCACACCCTACTAACTCAACTTCTTCCCTGGAGTCTCTGTGTTCTATTTCCTTACAGGTTTTCTCGGGTTCATCCCTCATCCGCCCATCCGCTGTGGACCTGCTCTTCCCATCCACCAGTATCACCAATCACCTAACCATCGGCTGGAGTCCTGCTGCCTTTCTTCCTCTGTGCCACCATACTGTTCCACCCCTCATCCACCCATCCGCTGTGGACCATCTGCTGTGGACCTGCTCCTCCAAGCCCACCACTATCACCCCTCATCCATCCATCGGCTGGGATCCTGCTGCCTGCCTTCCTCTGTACCACCATACAGTCATCCATGCAGCTGTAATTGTGGCATGAATTTACCAACTACATGATGGGGAATATGTATTGAAGTCAGTGAACGCAGCCTGACTTTCTTGTCCCCAATTCAGTACCTGCATCAAATCATCTAACTATAACCATAAAGACACTCTATCTGGCCTATCTGCCACTCTCTCTGTCTCTCTTTCTCTTACCCTGTCCTTATCTTCCTTTTATTTCTTTTCCACCCAACCAGTCAAGGCGGATGGCCGACCAAAAGAGTCTGAGTCCTGCCCGGATTTTGTTCCTCAACGAGGGAGTTTTTCCCCACCACTGTCACTTACCTGGATGCTTGCTCTGGAGGGTTCAGTTGGGTTTTTCGGTCTGTTAAAGCGCCTTGAAATGTCTTTTGCCATGATTAAGCGCTATAGAAATAAAACTTCATTGATTGAAAATACCTGGGTAATGTCTTTGACAACATACTGAGGTTCTGCTCCAACACTGAGAGGATCCCGAGGAAGTGCCACCAGACAATTTCCCTATTTGAGAAACTGAACATCTGACATTCTACTACATATTCATTTAAAGTGTTTTCACTTTCTCCATATTGTTTTACTACCACTCTATCACCCTTTAGGACAGGAACAATCTTCACAACATTGTGAAGATTATTAAGGTTAAGATTGTTGGTCTTTCTGCTCACCAACTGAGTAATGAGTACGAGCAGCAGCCAAACAACGTGGCCTGTCAAAGTCCCCGTGACCAACACTGAGCACACTTTGTTTCCAGCATTTGAGCCACTGCCATCTGGATGAAGGTTCTGCTATTGAGCCAGTAAGGCCCAGAAGGGAAGAAAGACCTTTGTTTCCTAATGCTATTCTCTCCCTGAAGTCTAAGGGGCTGATATAACTTCTTAAGATTTTAGCTTTGTGCAGTACTGTCTCATATGCAACATTACAATGCCATTCAGATACGTTGCTCATCCTGCTGTTTACTGCGCATGCACGCGCTGGCCGCAGGTTTTTCCATCTGCTGTGTTGAATGTCTTTTGTTTTTATCGTTTTTTTCGTCTTGTCTACATCTTTACTTTTCTTTCTTTTATCACGATGGACAGTACTATGTTTATGTATTCCAAAGAAGAAATGCTGTCCCTGAAGGTTAGAGGAGAACCTGGGGTTCGCGATCTCATCCCCACTAGGATCCAGCGGAGGTACAGAGGGATCTGAGGAGGTAAACAGAAGCAGGCTAGGCTAACAGCTAGAGCTACTAGCCGCCGGTGGGTCAGACCCTCGGTTTCCTTGGTCATCATGGGGAATGTAAACTCGCTGCCCAACAAGGTGGACGAACTGATGGTGCTGTGCAGGACTGAGCAGCGCTACAGGGAAACCAGCTTGTTTGTGTTCTCTGAGACGTGGCTGATGGACTTCGTAACCAATGCTAACATCGGACTGACCGGCTTTTCCTCAGTGCGAGTGGACCGGGACATGAACACCGCCGATAAAAAGAAAGGAGGTGGTCTGATAATATATACCAACAACAGATGGTGTCATCCAGGATATGTAATCGTGAAAACAATGCTGTGCAACCAGGATCTGGAGCTTACAGCTGTTACCATCAGGTCCTGCTACCTGGTGCGTTTAAGTCATTGTCCTCGCCGTCTATGTCCCTCCACATGCGGACCCAGAAACGGCATGAAAGACCATCTGTGCAACCACCTCTGCTTTTCGGACCCAGCACCCAGAGGCGCTTGTCATCATCACAGGGAACTTGAACCATGTCACCCTGGACTCATCTCTCCCTACAATGCCCCACACGGAAGAACAGAACCATCGATCTGTTCTACACAAATGCCAAGGAGGCATACACCACCCACCCTCCCCCCACTAGGTAAATCAGACCATAACCTAGTGTACCTACAGCCCACCTACATCCCGCTGGTGAAACAGCTACCAGCAACAACCTGGCAGATCAGGAGATTGCCCCCAGAAGAGGAGGAGACGCTGAGGGACTGCTTCCAGACCACCAACTGGGATGTTATTGTGGGCTCACACAGGGAGGACATCGATAGGGCGGCACCAGTGTTTAACAGATTCTATGAACTTCTGTGTGGACACAGTGGTCCCTGTCAGCACAGTCAAGTGTTACCCCATCAACAAACCCTGGGTAATCAAGGAGGTGAAGGCTGTCCTGAACAGCAAGAAGTGGGCGTTCAAGAGTGAGAATGAGGAGGAGATGAGTCTCACTGCCTGCTGGGCAGGCAGTGAGACTGCTTGAGGGAGGCTAAAGAAACCTACAGGAGGAAGCTGGAGCACCAGCTGGGGCGCAACCAGGAGCGGGAGGTCTGGAGTGGCATGGGGGCCATCACCGGCTACGGCGAGGGCCGCAGTACAGTGGAGGGGAATGTGGAGCGAGCTGATGAACTCAACAGTTTTTTTAATCGGTTCAGCTCCCCCACCACTCCATGCCCCTGTCCCCATGGTTCCTCCGGCCCAGCTGACCAGAATACACATTCACCTCACCTGCCTCCCCCTCTTCTTCTCCGTCCACCTCACCTATCTCCCCCGGGCGAAACCCAGACCTTTCCCCCATCTCAACTGCTAGACCCCCCTGCTGAATGGACCCCCCCACACACACATGGCCATCACTGTGGTACAGGTGACATCTGCGCTGAGGAGGCTTCACCCAAGGAAGGCGGCTGGACCAGACCAGCTCCCTTCAAGACTCCTCAAGGCCTGCGCTGCCAAACTGGGTGAACCCCTACACCAGGTTTTCAACCTCAATCTCCGGCTGGGGAGGGTCCCGTCCCTATGGAAGACATCCTGCATCGTCCCTGTGCCCAAGCGGAGACACCCCACAGAGCTCAATGACTATTGACCAGTTTGATTCACCTCACGCGTGATGAAGACCTTGGAGCGACTGGTCCTGGAGCTCATGCGTCCCCAGGTGCAGGGTATGATGCATGCCCTCCAGTTCGCCTACCTGCCCCAGGTTGGGGCTGACGACGCCGTCCTGAAACCTCCTCCACTGGACTCTCTCCTACTTGGATGTCGGGGGCTGTGCAGTAAGGGTGCCCTTATTCAACTTCTCGAGTGCCTTCAATACCATCCAGCCTGCTCCTGCAGGAGAAACTGTCATCAATGGCTGTGGACCTCTACTTCGTGAGCTGGATCACGGACTATCTAACTGACAGACCCCAGTATGTGCGTATGGGGGACTGTTTGTTATCAGTGGTGACCAGCAGCACAGGGACTCCACAGGGAACTGTGCTCTCCCCCCTTCTCTTCACCCTGTACACAATGGACTTCCAGCACAACTCGAATACATGCCACATGCAGATGTTCTAAGGCGACTTTGTGAGGTGGTGTCAGCAGAATGAACTTCAGCTGAACATCACCAAAACCAAGGAGATGGTGCTGGATTTCCGGCGGGCACTCGTCTCCCCACAGCCAATGGTCATCGGGGGTAAGGAGGTGGAAGTTGCAGGGACTTATAAGTACCTGGGGCTGCAGTTGGACAGCAGACTGGACTGGTCGTACAACCTAGACTGTGTGTACAAGAAAGGCCAGACTAGGATGTACTTCCTGAGGAAGCTGGCCTCCTTCAAAATCAGCTCTGAACTGCTTAGTCCATTGTGTCCAGTGTGCTGTCCTACCACCACCCCAACTGTGTGTTGGGGTGGTGGTGCAAGGAAAAGGGACACTGGGAGACTGGACAGGCTCATCCGGAGGACTGGTTCTGTGATCACCCAGGACCTGGACTCTGTGGAGATTGTTCTAGAGAGGAGGACTATGTCCAAGCTCAGATCGATCCTGGGTAACACCACCCACCCCCTGCACACCACCTTCGCCCAGCAGAGGAGCTCCTTCAGTGGCAGACTGCGGTCACTGAGCTCCTCCACAGAGAGACTCAGGACCTCCTTTGTGCCCCATGCCATCAGGAGGGACAACCATTCTCTCAGAAGGAGGGGGGGCAAAGTTGAAGCAGTAGGGTCATCAGGGTCGGCCATGAGGGGATAGACTAGGGGGGCGTGGGATGCACTGGGGATACACTGTGGAATACTTTGTGAGGGTCCTTGGTGTCGGTCTACAGTTTGGTTTTATCACCTTATTCTTATGTCTTCTTCCCACGCATCTTCTATGTCATAATATGCTTCTTCCATGTTCTTACGCTTCCTTTTTTATGTAATGTGTACTGTTATGGTAATTAATTATTTAATTAATTATGTGACGTCTTTTTGTCTGTGTCAGTCACTGCTATGTGTATTTGTATTTTTTGTGAGCAGATGTTACTCTGAATTTTCCTCGGGATCAATACAGTCTGTCTGTCTGTCTGTCGAAGAAGAACAGAACCATCGATCCGTTCTACACTAATGCTAAGGAGGCATACACTGCCACCCCCATCCCCCCACTAGGTAAATCAGACCACAACCTAGTGTACCTACAGCCCACCTACATTCCGCTGGTGAAACGGCTGCCAGCAACAACACGGCAGGTCAGGAAGTGGTCCCCAGAAGTGGAGGAGATGCTGAGGGACTGCTTCCAGACCACCAACTGGGACGTCATCGTGGGCTCACATGGGGAGGACATTGAGGGGGCAGCTCAGTGTTTTACAGATTACATGAACTTCTGTGTGGATACCGTGGCCCCTGTCAGGACAGTCAGGTGTTACCCCAACAACAAACCCTGGGTCACAAAGGAAGTCAAGGCTGTCCTGAACAGAAAGAAGCGGGCGTTCAGGAGCAAGAACGAGGAGGAGATGAAGAAGGCCCAGCAGGAAGTGAGACTCTGCCTGAGGAAGGCCAAGGAGGCGTACGGGAGGAAGCTGGAGAAGCAGCTGGGGCGCAACCAGGTGCGGGAGGTCTGGAATGGGATGAGAACCATCACCGGACACGGGAAAGGGCGCAGCACTGTGGAGGGGAACAGTGAACGAGCGAATGAACTAAACAGCTTTTTCAATCGGTTCAGCTCCCCCACCACTCCTGGCTCCTCGTCCCAGGCCTCTACCGGCCCTGCAGACTGCTCCACTGATGCTCCCTCCTCCTGTGCTTCCTCTCCTTCCACCCCTGCCACTTCTCCTTCCGACCCTGCCCCTGTCACTTCTCCCGAGCCCACTCCAAGAGCTGCGAAGCTTCCAACCTCGCCACGACCTCCTGCTCCCACCACGACCGAGACTGTCATCACTGTAGACCTGGTGACGACAACGCTGCAGAGGCTCCGTCCCTATAAGGCGGCTGGACCGGATAAGATCTCCCCAAGACTCCTCCGAGCCTGTGCTTCGGAATTAGGGGACCCCCTGCAGCAATTGTTCAGCCTCAGTCTGGGGAGGGTCCCGTCACCGTGGAAGACCTCCTGCATCGTCCCGGTACCCAAGAAAAGACGCCCTACTGAGCTCATCGACCACCGACCGGTTGCTCTGATCTCTCATGTAATGAAGACCCTAGAGCGACTGGTCTTGGAGCTCATGCGTCCACAGGTGCAGGGTGCAATGGACCCTCTCCAGTTCGCCTATCAGGCCAAGATTGGGGTTGACAACGCTGTCTTGTACCTACTCCACCGTGTGCTCTCCTACCTGGACACCGGGGGCTGTGCCGTCAGGGTGCTCTTCTTTGACTTTTCGAGTGCCTTCAACACCATCCAGCCCCGGCTGCTGCAGGACAAACTGACCTCCATGGCTGTGGACCCTTACCTCATGAGCTGGATCACGGACTACCTAACGGACAGACCCCAGTACGTCCGTATGGGGGACTGTTTGTCTTCTATGGTGACCAGCAGCACGGGGGCGCCACAGGGGACCGTGCTCTCCCCCATTCTCTTCACCCTCTACACATCGGACTTCAAGCACAACTCAGATACATGCCACATACAGAAGTACTCCGATGACACTGCGATTGTGGCATGTATCCGGGAGGGTGATGAGGTGGAGTACAGGGCATTGGTGACTGACTTTGTGGAGCAGTGCCAGCAGAACCAGCTCCAGCTCATCGTCTCCAAGACGAAGGAGATGGTGCTGGATTTCCGGCGGGCACCTCCCTCTCCACAACCAGTGTCCATCGAGGACAGTGAGGTGGAGGTGGTAGGAAACTATAAGTACCTGGGACTGCAGCTAGACATCAGACTGGACTGGTCACTCAACTCGGACTGTGTGTATAAGAAAGGGCAGAGCAGGATGTACTTCCTGAGGAGGCTGGCCTCCTTCAACATCTGTCCTAAGCTCCTTCTCATGTTCTATCAGTCCGTAGTGTCCAGTGTGCTGTCATACGCCATTGTGTGTTGAGGTGGTGGTGCCAGGAACAGAGATATGGACCGTCTTAACAGACTCATCCGCAGAGCGGGCTCAGTGGTCGGGCTGAGCCTGGACTCTGCTGAGACGCTTCTGGAGAGCAGGACCATGTCTAAAGTCAGGGCTATCATGAACAACACCAGCCCCCCCTGCACACCACATTCTCCCAGCAGAGAAGCACCTTCAGCGGCAGACTGCTGTCACATGGCGCCTCCACAGAGAGGCTGAGGTCCTCCTTCGTCCCCCGTGCCATCAGGGGGTACAATGACTCTCTCAGAAGGAGCGGGGGGGGGGGGGTGGCGACGTCAGCAAGCGGTTAAATGGATTTCATTTAATTTTATACTGTTTATAGTTTAATTTTATTTAAATTTTATACTGTTTATATTTAACTTTTTTTTGTTATTGTTTATATTTTAGTTATAGTTTAGTATATGTCCTGTTCATGCTACATGTGTCTGTTAGTGTAGTGTGTGTCTTGTGGTATGTCCTGTTTGGACATACCACTATCTATCTATCTATCTATCTATCTATCTATCTATCTGCTGCTTTAATACATTTGCTTCTAAATTACTTGCTTTTCATTTCTAGCTACTGTTATTATTTACAACTTACATAATCTGTGATTTTATGTTTTTTATATTTAACATATGCTGAGATCAATCCTGGGGAACATCAGCCACCCCTGCAAACCATCATCTCCCAGCAGAGGAGCACTTTCAGTGGCAGACTGCTGTCACCGAGCTCCTCCACAGAGACTCAGGACCTCCTTTGTGCCCCATGCCATCAGGGATTACAATCATTCTCTCGGAAGGGGGGGGGGTCATCTAGGTCAGCAAACAGTGGTTAAACAGAGGGTGGAGGAAGGCAGGGATACACTATGGGGTATCCCTGCCTTCACCGATGACTTCACATGACTTCAAATGTCACGTGAAGTTATTGGTGATTGGTTGATGATGAAGAGAGATGTGCCTTGCCCACCATGTGGGCCCCCAGTTCACATTTACTGTACATCTGCTTTTCATGCATTTGGCTACGACTGCTTTGTGCTTGCTTAGTTCTGTTCCTAATTGATATAGTACTGTCTTTTTTTCCTCTATTGTTATTGTGTAATTGTTGTGTGTATTTATGCATTGATTGTGAGCAAATGATATACAGAATTTCCCTCAGGATCAATAAAGTATCCCTCCATCCATTCACCCATCCATCTATCCATCCATCCATTCATCCATCCATCTATATTACTATTTATTTCAACACTTACACGATTACTTCTTTCATATTACCTCCACAGCAAATACTCATGAGGCGGTTAAACACTTCAGACAGATTTCCAGCTCATCATGGAGCCACACAAATGTCGAACAACCACTCAAGCACACCTATGGACAATTTGGAAACGACCAGTTCCACCTGAATTGCATTTTTTTGGAGATGGGAGCAAACCAGGGAACCCCAAGAGAAACCATGCAGCGACAGGGAGAACATACAAACTTTACAAGAAACAGAACCGTCTTGCTATGAAGCGACAGCACTACCCACTACACCACCGTGCCTCCCCCAAAGAAAAACATTGAGTTAAAAAATACAAATAGGCAACAGTCATTTTCACTGGATTAATTCAACCTATCAACTTCAATTGTAGGAAGTTGCCTTAACCTGATTCACCAGTTGGGAATCAGTTGGGAGAAATTGTAATACAAAGGGATGAAAAAGTAAGGGTCACATTAATCCCTAGATACTTAAAAGTGATACCAGATTTCTTAAGTAATGCAGTACAGTCGGGCTCATTACTCACGAGTAATGTGTTCCAGGACCACCTGCGAAAGATGAGATGAAATTTACATCTCATCGAGGACAATATCTATATTATATATATATATAATATATATATGAAGGGGTTGACCTACCAGGGGGCAGGATAGAAGACATCAAGGACAGTTACAAATACCTTGGAATCACACAGGCTAATGGCAATCATGAGGAGGCCACAAGGAAGTCATCCACAGCCAAATACCTCCAGAGTGTAAGGCAGGTCCTGAGAAGTCAGCTGAATGGTAAGAACAAGGTCCGAGTCATCAACATGTATGCACTGCCAGTCATCAGATACCCCACTGGGATCATAAGCTGGCCAAAGGAGGAGCTAGAAGCCACAGATATCAAGACTAGAAAGCCGAGGACTAGTGAGCATCAGGGCCACAGTCCAGGATTAGACATCAAAAATCCAAGAGTACATCAGGAAGATGGCCCCAACAGACGAACTGCTTGGTGAATGCCTTAGACAGCAGAAACCTGAGGAGGAAGAGGAGGAGGAGGAGACAACATGGAGGGACAAGCCCCTACACGGCATGTACCACCGTCAGATAGAGGAAGTGGCTGATATCAAGAAGACCTACCAATGGCTGAATAAAGCTGGACTGACAGACAGCATAGAGGCACCGATCATGGCAGCACAAGAACAGGCCCTAAGTACAAGAGCAATAGAGGCCAATATCTACCACAGTAGATCTGACCCAAGGTGCAAGCTATGTAAAGAAGCCCCAGAGTCAGTCCAGCATGTGGTAGCAGGGTGTAAGATGCTCGCCAGCTCAGCATACATGGAAAGGCACAACCAAGTAGCCATGATAGTGTACAGGAACATCTGTACCCAGTATGGACTAGAAGTACCCAAATCCCAATGGGACATACCACCAAAGGTGGTTGAGAACGACAAGGCTAAGATCCTGTAGGACTTCAGCTTCCAGACTGACAAACAGCAGCTGGCTAACCAACCGGACATAGTGGTGGTGGATAAAGAGAAGAAGAGAGCAGTGGTGATAGATGTGGCGATTCCAGCTGACGCCAACGTCAGGAAGAAGGAACACGAAAAGATTGAGAAGTATCAAGGGTTGAAAGAACAACTGGAACAGTTGTGGAAGGTCAAGGTTAATGTGGTCCCCGTAGTAGTAGGAGCACTTGGGGCAGTGACCCCCAAACTGGAAGAGTGGCTCCAGCAGATTCCTGGAACAACATCTGAAGCCTCAGTCCGGAAGAGCACAGTCCTAGGAACAGCTAAGATACTGCACAGAACCCTCAGACTCCCAGGCCTCTGGTAGAGGACTCGAGCTTGAGGATGACACAGATACCACCCCACAAGGGTGAGAGGGACATTCTTATATATATATATATACATATATATCAAGACTCACAAAATATTAAAAGAAAGACTTCAGGTGCTATGGAGGGCTAATGCCTAGGCCTGGGTCACCCGTCAATTTTTTGTTGAGTTGCTCAATTTTGTTTTTGGCCCTGCTGTTAAGAGGCATCTAGAGGAGAACGACACCCCCCCCCCCTTAAAGTGCCTTCTTGTTCTCGGTAATGCCCCTGCCCACCTTCCCGGCCTTGAAGATGATATCCTGGAGGAGTTCTTGTTTTTTAAACGGACGGTAAACTAATTTTTCCATATACCATATTGGCCCGAATATAAGACGACCATGATTATAAGATGACCCCCTCTTTTTCAAGACTCGTTTGAAAAGACATTTTGAACACCAAATGAAATTTTTATACAGAATTACAGTACATGTGAAACAAATGATTATAACAATATATTCGAGAGAAAAAGCATGTTATTTTGCCTCATTCAAATCATGCAAAAACTGTATCACATCTTAATATCTGACCATTTAAATATGTAAACTAAAGTGCAATCACATTTGTAAATTAATGGTGAGTGGCACCAACTTTGCTACCATCCGAGAACCGACCCACTTTTCTCCAGATTGTCGCTACGTCTCTCCATTTTCTGTTATCTCTTCTCTTATTTTCTTCTCTTTTACCACTATTTTTATTTTTCTTCTTCGTTCAAGGGGTTTCCTGTATAAGTTCAGATAAATTCAGCATTCACTTTAAAGATATCTGGCGTCATCTAGCGTTGTGAATGGGTATAATGTCTAGACCCCGAATGTAAGACGACCCCCACTTTTTCAGTCTTATTTCAATGCAAAAAACACCGTCTGATATTCGAGCCAATACGGTATGTTGTTCATCATTATGAAAAATAGAAGAAGAAATTTTTTTAGATGTCTAGCATCACCCCTTTGGTCAGAAAACCTTATATTCTGCACTGCAGCAGCTTCTGCATGCAGTGGTCACGTGGGGTCATACATCACTGGCGACATACTTTGCTTCATCAGTTAGGGCAGCCATTAGAACACACATCACCGAAGCCATAAACCTGGTAAAGAACACGGTGACCTGTGAGGTGAACGGTTATGCCAACACAACAGGACATAAACACAAAGACAAGGACCTATCCTTCTTCAGAATACCTTCTGGGAAGCTAGGAAGGAAATGGAGAGCAATAAACAGGGTAAAAATGACCAAAGATCCGAGGATCTGTCATGACCACCCAGATGATTTCCAAAGTGATTTTAAGGTAAGATCAATTTCGGACAACCCATAGTATTTATTCTGAATTCCAAAGGTTTAGTGGATAATTAATTCATGTCTGGAGCTACTGGAGGTATTGCAAAAATGTTTTTATGAGCAGATTATCATGCAATTATGGCACTCGTGAAAAGTAAACAATATCAGAAGTGATAGACAGGATTTTACTGAGAAGATCTGTGAAACTGAAATAAAACATACAAAAACAGCATGTAAGGCCCTTATGCATTCGTAAATACAAAACATAATAATATATAGTTGATATCAACTCCACACAGTCCAACAGTAATGAATGGTGGTTACCTCAATGCTAACATAATATAAAAATTACCATTGATGGGCTAGCGTGTTAGCATCAGTAGCGCAATTAACTTTTACATACCCACAGTAAACCAAAACCGGACACTAAAACTAGTTGGATATCACTGTCAGAATGTGATTCAGATGAAGACACCTGAAGACATCGCTAGATGTCCAAACTCTCATCCTCCGCAGACATCGGGTGATAATTATACAGGACAACCCCCCCCCCCCAGGTGGGTTCACAGGGAACTCGTCCTCAGTATCTAAAAATGATGACAAGATTTTAGGTGATATCCTGATAAATAATAGTTAAAAATGTTGGCTCGTTACGTTGTCGCTTGTTTTATTGGCATTGATATGGATTCACCCCAATGTCTACGACTGCATCACTTCTGTTGTCATGGCGCGCTCCATAACTTAAGATAAATTTAGTTTTTCTAAGTCCCCATTGCTCATAAAAAAATTAAAATGCCACCAAGCCTTTTTTTTTTTACATATGTACTTCAAATACAGACCTGGTTCATTTTGACTTTACTGTCCCTTTAAGGTGTTGTACCTCCCATCTAACACCACCTGAGCTTCTTCTCATGTTCTATCAGACCGTCATTTCCAGTGTGCTGTCACACGCCATTGTGTGTTGGGGTGGCGGGGCCAGGAAAAGAGACATGGACCGTCTTAACACACTCATCTGCAGTTCGGGCTCAGTGGTCGGGCCGAGCCTGGACTCTGTGGACAACCTCCACCTCACTTCCCTTGATGATCACTGGCTGTGGAGAGGGGGGTGCCTGCTAGAAATCCAGCACCATCTCCTTCGTCTTGGAGACGTTGAGCTAAAGCTGGTTCTGGTGGCACCACTCCACGAAGTCGGCCACCAATGTCCTGTACTCCCCCTCCTCATTCTCCCCGAATACATGCCACAATCGCAGTGTCATCGGAGTACTTCTGTATGCGGCATGTATCCGAGTTGTGCTTGAAGTCCGACGTGTAGAAGGCGAAGAAAAGGGGGAGAGCACGGTCCCCTGTGGGGCCCCCTTGCTGCTGGTCACCATACAAGTACATCCCCCATACGGACGTACTGGGGGACGTATCTGTTAGGTAGTCCAGCTCATGAGGTAGGGGTCCACAGCCATGGGGGTCAGTTTATCCTGCAGGGCTGGATGGTGTTGAAGGCACTCGAAAAGTCAAAAAGCGGAATGTAGGTGGGCTGTAGGTACACTAGGTTATGGTTACCTAGTGGGGGGAGTGGCAGTGTATGCCTCCTTAGCATTAGTGTAAAACAGATTGATGGTTCTGTTCTTCTGTGTGGGCAGTCAACACTGAACAACTCACTATGATGATGTTTGACTTGAACATTTTCGAAGGATTGTTAAAAGCCGACAAAAGCAAACGTCCTTGGATCAGTTCTTTACAAAACACCAGGCAAAAACCACTTCTGGGAGAGAACATGAACCAAAGAGGGCAAAAAACAATGACGACAGTAGTTAAAAGGTAAATGACCAGAATTTTTACTGTTTACCCTATTCTTTGTTTTTTACATTATACACAACTCTCATTTATTGTGCAATAATCTAATTGTAACATGTATTTGTTAAATGTTTTGATGCATTTTTATGCTTTATAAAACATTTATGTCTGAATTTGGGGGGACTTGGAATGGATTAGGGCATTTGCATTTGCAAAATGCGTCTCTACTTGCAAAATTTTCTAGTTAAGAAATTTCTTCCAGAACCAATTAATTTCATGAGTAGAGGTACCAATGTATATATAAAATTCTAAAAATCAGCGATGTAGTGAAGCTGCGCATATTGAAGCACGAAAAAGCGAGGGAATACTGTAGATGTGGACTCCACAATGCTGTTGCATATCTCAAATGATGCCTCATTATATCATAAGTGGAACATTTCCATGTTCTGATTTTTTTGTTAATCACTTTGTCTGAAACATGCTTATCGAAGAAGAGCTGATCATCCAGAATTACACCAAGATCACGCTGTGTCTTAGATATCTCCAGCTTGTTCTTTGTCCCAAAAGTGTCCTCCATAAAGTAATCACTGATGTAGAAAGGTTTACGCAGATTCATTATCTTATATTTTTGGAAGAAAAGTAGCCATGTGTGAGACCATTTGCCTGTTGTCACCAGATCAGATTGCAGAATCATGCATTCACCCTCACTCTCAATTTTGCATTATATTTTAGTGTCATCAGCAAAGAGATAAATCTCTGATTTAACAGTATCTGGTAGATCATGTACATAGATCACAAAGCGAAGTGGGCCCATTACTGACCCTTGTGGAATGCTGCCAGACACCTGTGAGGGCTTGGTGGCATTGACAAACACCTGCTGAGTTTGGTCATTTAGGACAGTGGTTCTAAATGTTCCACGGACCAGTTTCATCTAAGACAATACTTTCACAGACCGCTTTCATTTGCTCCATAATCGTTAATGATGCCAGGACAGCTGTATTCTAATAATAAATCAGACATCAACAGACAATAATCAAACTTTTTTTCTTAGATTGATAATCAACATCTCTGTAAACAAAATTAGTATATGAAATAATTATATTAAAAATTCGACTGAAGTGACTACACTGATGTGGTTTATTTTTAAATATAGCGACTTACAATCAGTGCATTGAAAGTAGGAGAAATACTGATCATTTCCAATAAAAGGATGAACAAGTCAATCAAATAATAATCACTACAATAATGAGAATTTGTGATTGGGGACCGCTGATCTAGGGGTAACAGGAGACAATGACACCTGAAGTGTGTTCCGGACGTCCAGTCTACTCCGCGGTTTGGTTTTGTTTACAGTCGCTGCAGAAAATCCTGCTTCACAGAGACGGGAGGTTGGAAATGGAAGCAGGGTTTGTGATACTTTTTGGTTGATCTCATGATAATCTGCCTTGACTTTAATCCACAACACTGGCGCAGTTGTGTGCACTTAATTTAGGGATAGCCTGTCACAGTTACCGAGACCTGTCAAGTGGACAGATGCACGCATTCGTCTTTGCGTCATTCCTCACAGACGTCACTTTTCAAAATAAAACATCTTTAGACTAATAATCAGTTGAAAAAAAAAAGTCAAATGTTCTGTGCCACCCGGTACCTAATGTAACCGCGACCCGGTGGTTGAGAACCACTGACATAGACTGATGTAACAGAGAATCGGGTAATTTTTCAAAATAAAACATTTCATTACGAACGTAATGTATGTTATTTATTCTTCCTGTACGGCCCAGTACCAAATGACCCACGGACCGGTAGTGGTCCGCGGCCAGGGGGTTGGGGACCACTGCTTTAACAGACAGAGATACCTAACAGAACCCTCCGGAGCAAGTCAGTGACGGTGGCGGGGAATAACTCCTTCATTGAGGAAGAAACTGCAGACAGGACCTAGACTCTGGGGGGCGGAGCCAGACTCTGGAGGGCAGCAATCCGCCTTGACTGGTAATATTTTGAAGAGACATGTATTTTGAATAAATACACCTCTCTAATTATAGCAATGTAGCCGCAAGAGGGCACAAGCCAGTGTGTTATTGTGCCGGTCCCAAGCCCGGATAAATACAGAGGGTTGCGTCAGGAAGGGCATCCGGCGTAAAACTTTTGCCAAATCAAAGATGCGAATCAAACCTATGACTTCCATACCGGATCGGTCGAGGCCCGGGTTAACAACGACCGCCATCGGCGCTGTTGACCTACAGGGCGCCGGTGGAAATTGGATTACTGTTGGTCGAAGGAGAGGAGGAAAGTGCGTTCGCACGAAGAGAGAGGAGCGCCAAGAGTATAGGACTGAGAGTAGGGACGTTGAATGTTGGAACTATGACAGGGAAAGGTAGAGAGTTGGTTGACATGATGCAGAGGAGGAAGGTAGACATACTGTGTGTCCAGGAGACCAGGTGGAAAGGTAGCAAGGCTAGAAGTCTAGGAGCAGGGTTCAAGTTGTTCTATCATGGTGTAGATGGGAAGAGAAATGGAGTCGGAGTTATCTTGAAGGAGAAGTTTGTTAGGAATGTCCTGGAGGTAAAAAGAGTGTCGGATAGAGTGATGAGTCTGAAGCTAGAAATAGAAGGTGTTCAATGTTGTTAGTGGGTATGCTCCACAGGTAGGATGTGAGCTGGAGGAGAAGGAGAAATTCTGGTTGGACTTTGATGAAGTGATGCAGAGCATACCTAGAAGTGAGAGAGTTGTCATTGGTGCAGACTTCAATGGACATGTTGGTGCAGGTAACAGAGGTGATGAGGAAGTGATGGGCAGGTTTGGTATCCATTCGAGGAACGCAGAAGGACAGATGGTAGTTGACTTTGCAAAAAGGATGGAAATGGTTGTAGTGAATACTTTCTTCCAGAAGAGGCAGGAACATAGGGTGACCTATAAGAGTGGTGGTAGGAGCACACAGGTAGACTACATCTTGTGTAGACGATGTAACCTGAAGGAGATCAGTGACTGCAAAGTAGTGGTAGGCGAGAGTGTAGCCAAACAGCATAGGATGGTGGTGTGTAGGATGACTCTGGTGGTGAGGAAGATGAAGAGGGCAAAGGCAGAGCAGAGGACGAAATGGTGGAAGCTAAAAAAGGAAGGGTATTGCATGACCTTTAGGAAGGAGTTAAGACGGGCTCTGGGTGGTCAGGAGGTGCTTCCAGATGACTGGACAACTACAGCTAATGTGATCAGGGAGAAAGGTAGGAGAGTATTTGGTGTGTCATCTGGAAGGAAAGTAGATAAGGAGACTTGGTGGTGGAATGAGGAGGTACAGGAGTGTATACAAAGAAAGAGGTTAGCTAAGAAGAAGTAGGACACTGAGAGGACTGAGGAGAGTAGACAGGAGTACAGGGAGATACAGCGTAAGGTGAAGGTAGAGGTAGCAAAGGCCAAACAAGAAGCTTATGATGACCTGTATGCTAGGTTGGACAGTAAGGAGGGAGAGACTGATCTATACAGGTTGGCAAGACAGAGAGACAGAGATGGGAAGGACGTGCAGCAGGTTAGGGTGATTAAGGATTGGGATGGAAGTCTATTGACAGGTGCCAGCAGTGTGATGGGAAGATGGAAAGAGTACTTTGAAGAGTTGATGAACGTGGAAAATGAGAGAGAACAAAGACTAGAAGAGGTGACTGTTGTGGACCAGGATGTAGCAAAGATTAGTCAGGATGAAGTGAGGAGAGCACTGAAGAGGATGAAAAGTGGAAAGGCAGTCGGTCCTGATGATATACCTGTAGAGGTTTGGAAGTGTCTAGGACAGGTGGCAGTAGAGTTTCTGACTGGGTTTTTCAACAGGATCTTAGATAGTGAGAAGATGCCTGAGGAATGGAGGAGAAGTGCTGGTGCCCATTTTTAAGAACAAGGGAGATGTGCAGAGTTGTGGCAACTACAGAGGAATAAAGCTGATGAGCCATACAATGAAGTTATGGGAAAGAGTAGTGGAAGCTAGACTAAGGGCAGAAGTGAGCATTTGTGAGCAGCAGTATGGTTTCATGCCAAAAAAGAGTACTACAGATGCAGTATTTGCTTTGAGGATGTTGATAGAGAATTACAGAGAAGGCCAGACGGAGCTGCATTGTGTTTTTGTAGATCTGGAGAAAGCTTATGACAGGGTGCCCAGAGAGGAACTGTGGTATTGTCTGAGGAAGTCTGGAGTGGCAGAGAAGTATGTTAGAGCGGTGCAGGACATGTATGAGGACTGTAAGACAGTGGTGAGGTGTGCTGTAGGTGTGACAGAGGAGTTCAAGGTGGAGGTGGGACTGCATCAGGGATCAGCTCTGAGCCCCTTCTTGTTCGCTATGGTGATGGACAGGCTGACAGACGAGGTCAGACAAGAATCTCCATGGACTATGATGTTTGCAGACGACATTGTGATCTGCAGTGAGAGTAGGGAAGAGGTGGAGGAGAAGCTAGAGAGGTGGAGGTTTGTCCTGGAAAGGAGAGGAATGAAGGTTAGCTGCAGTAAGACAGAGTACATGTGTGTGAATGAGAGGGACCAAAGTGGAGTGAGGTTACAGGGAGAAGAGATCAAGAAGGTGGAGGATTTTAAGTACTTAGGGTCAACAGTCCAGAGCAATGGAGAGTGGGGAAAAGAGGTGAAGAAACGTGTGCAGGCAGGATGGAATGGGTGGAGAAAAGTGTCAGGTGTGATGTGTGATAGAAGAGTTTCAGCTAAAATGAAAGGAAAGGTGTACAAAACTGTGGTGAGACCAGCGATGTTGTTTGGTCTAGAGACAGTGTCACTGAGGAAAAGACAGGAGACAGAGCTGGAGGTAGCAGAGATGAAGATGCTGAGGTTCTCTCTGGGAGTGACCAGGATGGATAGGATCAGGAATGAGTACATCAGAGGGACAGCACATGTTAGAGGTTTTGGAGATAAAGTCAGAGAGGCCCGACTGAGATGGTTTGGACATGTCCAGAGGAGAGATAGTGAATATATTGGTAGAAAGATGCTGAGTTTTGAACTGCCAGGCAGGAGGCCTAGAGGAAGACCAAAGAGGTGGTTTATGGATGTAGTGAAAGAGGACATGAAGGTAGTTGGTGTGAGAGAAGAGGATGCAAAGGACAGGGCTAGATGGAGGCAACTGAATCGCTGTGGCGACCCCTGAAGGGAAAAGCCGAAAGGAAAAGAAGAAGAAGACACCTCTCTAATTATAGCAAGTAGAGAGGTGTAAATACGTATCAAACAAAGTTTGCTTATCTTTTAATGACTATTAAATGTTTTTTCTGGAACAAATAGAGCATTCCTGCAACTACATTCAATTCACATAGTGTGCAATGATAATTATTGAATTGTTTGGGTGACATTTTGACTGGACAAATCTGAATAGAGTTAGTTTTTAAGAAATTGGATTTTTAAAAGGCTGTAACTATTAATTTCAAGTATTCCCCACACTAGTTGTTCTAGCTCTGCGGTACACTGGTGTCACGCCCGGAGAGTCCCCTGCATCGCGGCCCCAGTCGGCAGGGATAGGCTCCAGCGACCCGCGACAGCAGATGAAGCGGGTCTAGAAAATGAATGAATGAATATTAATTTCTGGTAAAGGACAATTATCAAATAACCTGTGAAGAAGAAACTTTCCTACAAAAATGTATCACAAGTTACTCAAATTTGCTCTATTCAGCTTCAAATAATTTGAAAGTCTGGGGACATAGTCAAGACCCATTGCTTCTTTGTGTCTATGGTTCAGTTATGCCACACTGTCTTTATGTCACATCCCTTCAGCCTGTCAGTCAGCTACTGCAGTGCTGGTGCACAAAACAGAAAACACACGTGGGATTAAGGCAGTGAAGCTGCACACCATGTCAAATCAGATGCTGAAATACATGTTTCAATTAGATCCACTGCCACCGACACTTTTCAGTCAGTTCAAGGGGGGAAATGTATTTTTGAGGGATAAAACCATGGAGAACTTACCCATTCTCTTGATTCATGATGTCAGGCCATTGCAACAAGTGAAGTCATCCATGTTGACTGTGGACAGTCAACAGGAATTTATTTAATGTTAAACATTTGCAATATTATCATCTTTGTGTCTCTCTCTCTGTCTTTGAAGGGGCCAGAGAGACAACAACCAGGGTAGTAAAGTCTCTCCTGTAGAAGGACGAGGAGGTTGATGATATTGTTATAGACGAGGAATTATTAAAGATAGATCTTTAAAGGAAAAACACTAACACAGGAATGAATAAAATGAAGAAAATTGCTAAAGAAACACCTGAGACACCTCCTGAAGTAGCTCTGAGAAAAAAAAAAAGACGACAGTCTGAAAGAGGCTGTAACAAAATATTATGATTCTCAATAGATAAAATTTTTTTTGCAAGACACAAAAGGTTCAAGGGCAAAAGAAAAAAAAAATGTTCCTGACCTCAACATGTTTCTGGACAGCGTCAGCTTTTATATGAAAAGTAAAACAAGAAGTGATGAGCCAGTTTTTACAAACCAAGAGTTTTATAGATTGAAAAAACCAAGAAAAGAAGTAAAAAAACATGATTTTAGAAGAGATTATTGTGGTGAACGAATAATTTTTTTTTTTTTTTAGTTTGATAAATGTTAAAAGGTTAGATGTCTCTTTTTTTTTCTTCCAGAAAACGCAAAGTATTATTGAAAATCGTCTTTACGTGAATCTCTTTTGGATTTCGTATCAACATAATTATTTTGTAATTTGACCTTTATGAATAAACGTGATGTTAAAAATCAAAATCTCTCTCTCTCTCTCTGTCTCTCTCTCAAATTTGACCTTAAATAACTTAAATAAATAGTTCTAGGCAAAAAAAAAAACCCTGTTAATTTTGAAGCTTCAAAGTTGTTAATATACGGGTCCAGTGGTTGACAGCTTTAATCAGATGCTCGGTGCTCATACAAACATATGTTGAAAATAATATGAAGTAGCTTAAGAAAAACTAGAATCTAAGAAATAAAGTACAAAATCACATAAAGAGTAATGAAAAACCATTGTATTCAATTTGGTCAGGATCTACGAGTAGCTTCTGGAGTCCGTTTAAATCATTTAAATCAGTCACCAAGTTGTAGTCCACACTGGATTTGTGTTTAAACCATACAGTCTTCGTGAAATCTGTTAGAATGAATGCGTCTGCCTCGTTTGCCTCCTTACCTGATTGTTTTTGCACAGATCGGCCCACATGCTGGTCCCATCCCCCCCCCGCATCAGAACGTGGTAAGTGAAGAAATAAATCCCGGGGATGGAGCACGTGAACTTCCCGGTGTTCGGGTCATAGTGGTTTCCCAGGTTGGTCACTTCGTCGTCGAACTTCAGTACCTCATAACCTTCGTGTTGCTTTTTAAGTCCCACGTAAAAGGCGATCTTCGGGACCGTGGTGTAGGTGGCCGCGCTGATCGCCCCCGCAGCGGCTCTCGGTCCCGGCGGTCCGGGTAAGCCGGGTCGACCCGGTTCCCCTTTCTCTCCGGGAGGACCTGATGAACCAGTTGGTCCCGGCTCACCTGGAGGTCCCATCGGACCTGCTTTACCCGGACGACCCGTTTCCCCTTTCGGACCTTGGATAAAAGTGGGGGTGGACTGCGCCACGCCGCCGTCTCGGACCGTGTGCGCTGCAGCGGTGCTGGAGGGAGACTTCGTGCCGTACGGATCACACACCATCCTGCAAGTACCGAGCATTTCGTAGCGAGCCGGCGTCCCCGCTGAGCTGACCAGAACGGGAATCAGGATGACCAGAAGCAGAACCATAACGACCCCCAGGACACCTGCCGCGACCGCCCGCTTCCTGCTGACCAGCCAAGTCAGACCAGAGCGATCGTGTTGTCTGCTTTTGGGTGAAATTTTGCTGCCGGAGAAGTGAACTTTTTCAAAGAAACGGGTGTAGCTGAGCCACACTTTGTTGTTTTGTTGGTAATAAACTTTTGAAAGAGGCACCCCTCCCCTCGGCGTTCTCTCCTCTGTATTTCCGACGTTCGCCCTGGACGCGGGGACTTTAACGCTCCCAGATTTGGAAAACCTCTGGATCGGGCTGCTGTGAGACAGAACCACGGACACGGTCTGGACTCAGTTTGGTGCTGAACTCTGTATGTTCAGCATCTGGATTGTTTCTGAAAGGGAGAAGCATTACTTGTAGCGTCTGCAGGATGAGGAGCGAACGGACACAGCATCAAACCAGACACGGTGAGATGATGATGGGGTGTGAAGACCCGCTGCGCCGCCGTCCAATAGAAACACGGTGTTTAGTGACGAAGCTGAATCCATTTAGGACTAAATATTCATATCTGTGAACGTCCGATGGATTATTTTAGAGATAATACAGACATAACTGTTTGCAGGCCGACTGTTTTCATTCATTCCTCTTGTATACATCAGTTGTCGCGGGTCACTGGGTGCTGGAACCTATCCCAGCTGATTGGGGGTGTGAGGCAGGGGACACTCCAGGCGCGACACCAGTGCACCGCGGTGCCAAACAGAGACACACAAGCACACACACTCACACCTACAGGCAATTTGAAACCGGCCAATTCATCTGAAGTGCATGTTTTTGGAGGTGGGAGGAAGCTGGAGAACCCAGAGAGAACCCCTTACATAACATCACGGGGGGGGGGGACCCCTAACCCACTCCCTATAGCAGTAACTGTTCGTTGACTAATTTCATTCACATATTTTAAAGTAATTTTGACTTTGTTCTACTTATTTGTGTCGGAAAAAGCTACGCTGATGCTTTCCCTTGTATATTCCTGTTCAGTGTAGCTCAGTGGTCATGATCACTTCACCAAACCGAAGTCTGGGTTTGTCTATCCCCTAAGAACCCACATCCATTTATACTGAAAAAAATAATGTAGGTTTTAACAAAAACAGAGTGGACCACATAGAGCAGGGACATTCACACTGGTGTCACCATGGGTTCACTTATACATACAGATTACAACATGTTGCAGGCCTCCAAAACAAGAGAAAATGCAGTGGGGCAAGTTCTGAATTGAGGCCGGATTTATGAAAGAAAAATTTTAGACCAAATAATTTTAGATTATGCAGAATGGTACAATGCAGGAAGTCAAGCCCTCACGGCTCATCATTATTCTTGACAACACTGTTTTAATGTGTAAGATTTCTCCAGATGAATTAAAAAAACACTTACAGCTTTACTAATCTTACCACATACAGTAGATGAATGAAATGTTAGAATCAGTTAGCGGAGAATCTGTCTGCTTTAGTTATGAGGATTATGTTGCAAGAGTTCCGTCTGTTGCAAGAGTTCCGTCTGCTTTTATCAGTGCAGACAAGAAAACACTTGCATCTCATGGACAGGCAGCACTGGAGACCCAATGGCCTTCCATTGCCCCCCCCCCCCCACACACATACAAATGTGTTAATCCTAGATTGCATATGTTAATAAATTGTCTGCCATATCTGCAACTCTTTTCTACTCAACTGGTCAAGGTGGATGGCCATCCTCCAGAGTCTGGGTCCACCTGCCAGAGTCTGTAAAAGCATTTTAAAATGTCTGCTGATATGATTAAGCGTTTTATAAATAGAAGTTGTTTGATTGAGTGATTGCCTGATTACAGAACAGCTATATTGTCATTGATATGTTGCTTCTGGAATACAGTCTGGAACTGCTTACCTGTGCAACATTTCTGAAAATTTTAACGGTGGCAGGACATCTTTCTCTGAATATCTCATCATTTAGCAATACAATGTGAAATCAAATTAAATTAAACAATTATCATTGTTTAATGATAAGGTACTCCCACCCTTTGAGCAGATAAAAAAGAAATACAACATACTTTGGGCACAAAAGATATAGCAGGGTACTGGACAGAGTTCTCACACCCTATCAAGTATTCAACACAGTCCTGTTGACATGAGTCCCATGGTGACAGCTGATCAGGAAGGCTGGCTCTGTGATTGGCTGTAGTCTGGTCACTGTGGGGGGCTGTGGTGGAGAGGAGGACTCTGAACAAAGTGTTATCCATCATGGATAAACCCGTCACCCTGTCCACCACACACTGGACGGACAATGGAACTCCTTCTCCAACAGACTGCTACAGCTCTATTGTCAAAGGGACAGATACAGGAAGTCATTCCACAGATACAAGAAGTCATTCTGAGAGATCTTCAAAGTAAGATGGAGCCTCACAGTGAAGAGCTTTATATGAAATCATGAATCTTTAATTTAATTCCAGTTCTGGAACTTACAAAACTTAGTTATGACAAAAATAAACGTACAGTTAATTGTGTTGTGTAATATGGGCTGATGCGGTTATGCAAGGTACATCAACATACATTGTACATATAAAGAAGGCAAAATACATTCACTGTCCACTTTATTAGCTACACCTTGCTAGTACCGGGTTGGACCCCTTTTTGCTTTCAGAACTGCCTTAATCCTTTGTGGCAAAGATTTAACAAGGTTCTGGAAACATTCCTCAGAGAGTTTGGTCCATATTGACATGATAGCATCAAGCAGTTGCTGCGGATTTTTTGGCTGCAAATCGATGATGCGAATCTCCCATCCACCACATGCTCTATTGGATTGAGATCTGGCAACAGTGGAGGCCATTTGCATACAGTGAACTCATTGTTATGTTCTAGAAACCAATCTGAGATGATTTGAGCTTTATGACATGGGGGGTTGTCCTTCTTGGAGGTAGCCCTCAGAAGATGAGTACACTGTGGTCATGAACAGACACTGGCTCCATTTGGCCCATCTGCCACTCTCTCTCTCTCTCTGTCTCTTTCTGTTACCCTATCCTTATCTTCATTTTATTTCTTTTCCACCCAACCGGTCAAGGCGGATGGCCGCCCAAAAGAGTCTGGGTCCTGCCCTGAGTTCTTCCTCAACTGAACCCTTTCTTCCCCAACTGAACCCTTCCTTTGGAGGGTTCAGTTGGGTTTTTCTGTCTGTTAAAGCACTTTGAAATGTCATTGCCATGATTAAGCGCTATATAAATAAACTTGATTGAACTTGATTGAAATGGATGCGCACGGTCTGCAACAATACTCAGATAGGCTGTGGCGTTGCAACAGCCTACCAGCAGCCTGAACTATTGATATTAGGCAGGATGGATCCATGCTTTCATGTTGTTGATGCCAAAGTCTGACCCTAACATCCAAATATCGCTGCAGAAATGGAGACTCATCAGACCAGGCAACATTTTTCGAATCTTTTATTGTCCAATTTTGGTGGTGATGCTGTTCTGCATACCTCAGTTGTAACAAGTGGTTATTTGACTTACTGTTGCCTTCCTACCAGCTCGTCTGGCTATTTTCTTCTCACCTCTGGCATCAACAAGCTGAACTGTCGCACATTAGATATTTTCTCTTTTTCGAACCATTCTCTGTAAGCCCTAGGGATGGTTGTGTGTGAAAATCCCTCTAGATGAGCAGTTTCTGAAATAGTCAGACCAGCCCGTCTGGGATCAACAACCATGCCACGCTCAAAGTCGCTTAAATCACATTTCTTACCCATTCTGGTGTTCCGTTTGAACTACAGCAGATTGTCTTGCCAATGTTTACATGCATAAATGCATTGAGTTGTTGCCATGTGATTGGCTGATGAGAAATTTGCATTAATGAGCAGTTGGACACTAAAGTCTACTAAAGTGGCCACTGAGTGTATACAGTGATCCCTTGTTACTCGCGGTTAATGCATTCCAGGACCACGAAATACCACGATATTGCGACAAACTATTTTTCTTATTATTTATGGTAATTTAGACGTATATGAACCCTCCCCATATTGATATTAAACCACCTTCTATCTGTATTACCTTTTCCCACACTGATATTGTTCAAATCGCTTTTAAGTGTTTCTTTAATACACGGAAGTGTGCTGCGTTCCATGAGCGCACTTCTAGATGCTGTCAGCCAATAGCAAGGGTGTACGGTATCACGTGGTACAAATGTTTTTATTTTTCATGACATTGCCGTATTTTCCAGACCGTAAGTCCCTACATAGTATATGTCGCTCTACCATGTTTCTATCCCAACTTGCATGCTTACAGGGCCTTTGTGTGCATACCTGCGTGTGTGTGCATTCCGGCCTGTAAATCTGTGGTATATGAGCAAAAAATTATTTCCCTATGTGGATCACTAAAGTATTAAAAAAAATTTTAAAAAAATAAAAAAAACAGAAGTGTTATTAATTTGCGATGCTCTCACTGGGTTAGTCTTTCCATTTAGACACAAAGAAGGGACGTAAATGTGATCTTGGACTTAAATGCGCGCTTGGATGGGCAGGGAGATCCCAGAATAGAGCCCCTAATACTGTCACTTTACTACTCCTGGCTGAAGGAGTCCTATATATTTCATTTTAAACTTTCATTTCTGTGCCTGGTGCTTTTCTTCTTCAATTTGATCCCTCAGTCTATCCCAAATTATTGTTGTTTTAGTCCAACCCATTACCTCAGCCAGATTAATGTCAACTGCTGTTGCATTCACTGAATTTCCTGCACTGTCTTGCACCTCAGTCTCCTTGTACTGAACACAGAAATATACCTCTTCAGAGAGGTTAACATTTTTAATAAACTCTGCAGAATATCTTTCTGAAAAGGACAATATGTCACAGGGCATTGCAAATATTTTATTTGAAGTGTTCAGAGAGCCAGTGATAAAAGAATTCATTTATTTTCAATACTCGCTTCTTTGCAGGATTACTGGAGTTTAGTCCAGCGGACAGGGGGCGTGAGGCAGGGTACACTCCAGGCACAACACCAGTACACCATGGATCCATGTGGAGACAGACAAACATGCACATACTCACTCACCCTTACGGGTAATTTGAGACCGGCCAGTTTGCTTGAACTGCATGTTTTTGGAGGTGAACCCTGAACCGCTTTGCTCTGCAGCCCTTGTGCCACCCATAATAAAAGCATGAACTGATAAAAATATATTAATTCATATTTGTAAATGGCTGAAATGCAATAGATGCTTATTAAAGCTTATAAAATACAGACAACTTGAAATTGCAGGCACAGTGAAGTTGAAATGCAGGCAAACTGAAGTGATTCTCAGATGTGGAATGATCACAGTTTCTGGTTGGCTTCACCGTAAGTCTGAAAATCAGAACATCCCACTGACCATCAGTTTCCACACTTGCCTCAGACCACATTTACTGCTATAGCTTGTACGCAGATAATCCCACTCTCTACAGCTATGCTATCTATATAAATTTTCCATCCACATTCAAACTATTTTAGTTTGAATGTATTTACTATTTTGTATTTAGAAATACAACCTATGCTGGAGTACCTGAGTATGTCCCAAAACCTCCTGCTAAATAGTCCCAAGATTTTTGGTAATCTAATTTTTGGCACATCTGGGAATTACTCATATAAACTAAGTACACATACTATGGAGGTGAAAAACATAAAATATTTGATTTGAACTCATGCATAGTATAGACAGTACATTGGTATGTGATTCCAGAAATCCAGAGAGGAACAGAATGATACTCAATAGGAAATCAGGGGTTACAAATACATGACAGTGTTGGTAAGTAACAAAAATAAGTATAGCCACAAACAGTCTGTTATCATATGTAATGATGTGTGAGTGATTTAAATATGTTTATCCAACATGAAATATAACAAAAAATGGCTTCCAGGAAAACAAAGAACAATGATTACAATTTCTGTGTATCGAGCACGTATCAACACCCAAACATTTGAGGGTTGAATACTTTCAGTAACTTTTAATTACAACTAAAACCTAAGTGCAGCAGTGAATGATTAGTGACGCTACCCTTTTGAACACTTTCAAGGTTACAGAGGCTTTTAGCAAAAAAAAAAAAAAAAATTATATATAACTACCAATGATCACTTTAAATAAAAAAGATGTCCATATAGCAATCAAGACCCAGACATTTCAGAAGGGTCAGAAATCAACATGGACTCATGCACAATGGAATACAGTTCAAAGATTATAGAATAAGAAACGTAATGAATACATTACTGCGTGACAGTGTGTTATTAACGAAAAATAACTAATAATGCAGTGAGGTTAACTGCTAAGCAAGTTCTCTGCTTTTTGTCCTCTCTTTATTTGTTCTTGGCAGCTAGCGGTTTGCGGCTGATCTTCTTACTCTTATCGTTGCTCTTCTTTGGAGGTTCTGGGTTGGCTTGCATGTGTCTGCCATAGAGACTGAAGAAGAGAGGAAAAACTTTGTTCAGAATGCATAGATAACTTGTAACGCAAAGATGCATCTGAACAGCTTCATTGTCTGTCTCTGAGGACCATAATATGCCCCCAATGAAGCAATGGTGCAATGTGACAGTTGTCAGCTTTGAATTTGGACTTTCAGACACCCCTGCATGCTCCCCTCTCAAACACGGCCTTGTAGAGTCTGGCTATTTCTGACAGAGACATTAACTTACTACTAGCTGTAATGAAGTACCTGGTAGGTAAGTATGACAAATATACTCAGAAACAAATGTAGTATTATATCCAAAAAAGCAGGTAACAGCTATGCAAAAAAGTAACTGTGGGAATTCTGAGAACCCAAATAATGTTGTACAATTGAGTATAAATACACTTCAGTCTTGGTGGATTGAGGCAAAATTAGCCCATGCTATTGGCCCTACTGACTACGTAAGACTATTTTTAAGAAAAACAATTCTCTACTTCATATTGAAGTAGAGAATTTAGAGTCACAATTAGGAGCATGAGGGTGATTTGTTTCGTCCAATTCTGCCTATTAGAGGTGGTGTGATGTCTTGAGCAATGTTCTCCAGGGAAACCTTGAGTCCTGCCATTCACATGGATGTTGCACATGCCACATATCTACACACTGTTGCAGGCCACACACACCTTTTCATGGAAACAGTATTCAATGGAAGTGGCCTCTACAAGAAAGATAAAGCATCCTGCCACAAAACAAAAATGTGCTGAACATAAAAACTCTGAGGTGCCTCATACTGCCCAAATCTGTGTCCAAGCAAGCATTGTGGGACATGCTGGACAAACAAGTCCAATCCATGAAGGCCCCACCTCGCAATTTACATGAATTCAATGACCTGCTGCTTACAAGAAGATGACTAGGGTCAGAAGATCCAGGGTCGCCTGACCTCAGGGGACCCACGGAGCATGTGGAAAGGCATCAAGTGCATAACCAACCTCAACACCAGGAATGCACAGGGCCCGACAGACCCCTCCCTAGCAGATGCCCTCAATAAGTTTTAAGCCCGTTTTGAGGATCCCAACACCCCCCCCCCCAGCGCCAAACTAACACCCCCCCCATGACACGCCCCTCAGTGTGACCACAGAGGATGTGAGGAAGACCCTACAAAAGATCAACCCTCGCAAGGCTGCAGGCCCCGACGGTGTCCCAGGGAGAGTGCTGAAGGACTGTTCCCACCAGCTAGCAGAGGTGTTAACAGACATCTTTAACACCTCACTGCAGCTAGCAACGGTCCCCAGCTGCCTGAAGTCCGCCACCATCGTCCCAGTCCCCAAAGGCCACTCGGTGAAGGAGCTTAATGACTATCGGCCGGTGGCCCTCACCCCGATAGTCATGAAGTGCTTCGAGAAGCTGGTCATGGCGCACATTAAAGACTCTGTAGACATAGTGGGGGACCCCCACCAATATGCCTACTGGAGGACCGCTCCACCGATGATGCCATCTCCTCTGTGGTCCACACATCCCTCACACATCTGGAGAGCAAGGACTCTTACATCCGCCTGCTCTTCCTGGATTTCACCTCCGCCTTCAATACCATCATCCCCCAGACCCTGGTTCAGAAACTGTCAGAGCTGGGACTGTCTGCCACCACAGGGAACTGGATCCTGGACTTCCTGGCAGACAGATCACAGACTGTCAGGATTAACAACACGGTCTCCTCCCCCATCACCCTCAGCACAGGCTCCCCACAGGGCTGTGTGCTCAGCCCCCTCCTGTTCACCCTACTGACGTATGACTGCTCAGCGAAACACCCGAGCTGTCATACAGTAAAGTTTGCAGACGACACAGTAGTGGTGGGACGCATTCGGAACAACGATGAGTCCAAATACAAAGAGGAGGTGGAGCACCTGGAGCACTGGTGCAGACGCAACAACCTCTGCATCCACGTGGGGAAGACCAAGGAGATGGTGGTGGACTTCAGGAGGAAAAGACACTCCCCTCCCCCCCTGCACATCGGAGGAGCAGCTGCGGAGGTGGTCTCCAGCTACAGGTACTTGGGGGTTCATCTCACTGAGGACCTCACCTGGAGTTGTAACCTCCTACCTGCTCAGGAAGGCAAACCAGCGGCTCTACTTCCTCAGGAAGCTGAGGCGTGCACGACTGGGGGGCCCCGTCCTGAAGGCCTTCTACAGGGGTGCGGTGGCGAGCATCCTCACCACCAGCATCACTGTGTGGCACGGCAGCTGCTCTGCAGCAGACAGGAAAGCGCTGCAGAGGGTTGTGAAGGCTGCACAGAGGACTGTAGGGGGTGGCCTACCTACCACCACAGAAATCTACACGAGTAGGTGTAGAAGGAGGGCCACCCACATCATGAGAGACCCCACCCACCCAGCACACTGTCTATTCCAACCCCTCCCCTCAGGCAGGAGACTACGGAGCATCTGGAGTAGGACCACCAGGCTGAGGAACAGCTTCTTTCCAGAAGCTGTTAGCCAGCTGAACTCTTGAGGTGCTCTGTAGTCACCCTCACGACGCCCCGTGTGTCACCACAGATACATGGGGATTCAGTGCAATATGGTGCTTCTTCAAGTGCAATATATGGAGCACCTACACACTTGAGCTGCTGCGTTGTCGTTGTCGTGTGAACTACATTCTGCTGTCCAGACAATTTAAACTTCAACTTATATATCTTACATCTTAACTTTTCTTTGTTCTCTTTTCTTATTTATCTTATATTTTTAACTTTTTGTTTTTCTCTAGGTTTTCTTATTTATCTTGCATTTTTTAAACTTTTTTAACTAGTTCCTCTTAACTTATTTATCTTATTTATCGATCGGGCTTACTGGGACCTCCAGAGACATATTTTGTGCCGTCAACTGTGGAAACGTGTGTCAGTATGACAAATAAAGACTCCGATTCTCTGATTCTGATTCTCTGACTATGTGGCACAAAAAAAGCTGCCAAAGTAGAAGCCAGTAGTTGAGGGACGTGCAACATATACAGTACATTATGTTTAGTTCGCATAGGTTGGCAAAGCTAAAAGACTTGAAAACAGCTATCAGAAGTAATTGAATCAGTCAAATCTAGGTATTTAGTTTGCCTGAGTGCTAAAGATATGCATACAATACATACAACAGGATAAAGGCCATTTATTAGAAATGTATTTCACTGGTTTGATATTGACGCCTTTGAAAGTAAAATGTGAGTACTCGAGCTGTTATAAAATACGAAATGTTCTTCAGATGAAATAAATCCAAGATATTTCATCAGGTGTACTGTTAAAGACGCTGTATTTCCTGTAAAAATAAATTTTACTGCACATGGCCAAGTAATTAATAATGTATAATTTTAAATGATTGTGACCTCATAGACAAATTACTTTAATGTTGAAAATATGTGTCAGTGTTATTACTTACTACTTATATGTCTCAGAGCGAACATATTCAAAAACATGGGAGACGCCCAGCTGGAACTGATCTGCAATGGGGGTGACCCAGGGATTATTCTCTGCTTTAAAAACCTGCTTCGGTCCAGTCAGATCCAGATTACCTGCAGATCAACAGACAGATGAATTGATCACACTCAACACCTTTTCATTCAATAGAAGACAAAAACATGCAGTGCAAATGAAAAATAAAACAAAAACCTATTAATTCATATAAAAACATCAAACCAAGAAACAAACATAATAGCGCCCCTCATTACATGATTTCATAATTCCGAGTTCTTAAGTCAGGTTAAATGCTATTCAGTTTCTCATTAACAATTCCTTACTTGTTGCTTTAATTATCTTATATTCCACGTGATGATGGCTCTAAACATTACAAATCTACATGCAGTATTTGTTCTGGGTTTCTGTATGTATCCCTAACAAGCCTGCTAGTGATATGACCCTGTTAGTCTCTAACTTGATTTGTGAGTAAGAGACCATCACAAGCATTTCTAGACTAGATATGTTGACCAGAATGCAGGTCCAAACCCGTAATGCACTGGATTGTGGATTATCTAATCAAGACAGAGTATGTTTTGATTAGATTTTCTTATCAGATTTGCACAACTTTATCTACAACATATACTAAATTTACACAGAAATACCAAAACCTGAATATTTTTTCCCCCCCAAGGTACACTTAGAGTTACATATTAGCAAAAGCAAGAGAGGGTCTTGTGGTGGATTAGTTTTCTGTCACTTAGCTAGAGAAACAACAATCAGATACCATGCATGTGTTCACAGGCATAGCCAGACACAACTGGATTCCACAGGGAATGGAAAAGGTTTTCTCTTCCTGAGCTGCTAGATTTAAGGAAAGTGTGTAAACTGATGTCTTGTAACATTTGTATTCTGTGTTTGGTACCTAGTTCAGGGGGCAGGACAGTGAGTCTGTTTCCCTGGATGTGAAGCTCTTTGAGGTGAGCTAGCTCCCCAATCTCCTTAGGCAAGGAGATCAGATCATTATCCCTCAGACTCAACTACAGAAGAGAGAAAAATACAAATAATAAAAAGAAAAAAGCAGGCAACATAGATTCAGAATTTAAAACATAGAAAAAACATAGTAGTTTTGGAAGTAAAATGTTCTTAAACATTTTATATCAGCTGTTTCTTAAAATTACATGATAATTATATACATTCAATAAAATCTACATTATAAACCCATGGTATGTTGCCTCTACATTATCACATAAAACAGGGGTACTCATCTAAAACTGCAAGAAGTTCATTCCAGTAACTCATTTTGATCAAATCACATATGAAATGTTAGTATTTTTGCATAATTAAGCTTCAACTTCATACTTCCGTATTTTGAACACTACTTCTGTCTTTCAGGCTGTTGTTGGTAAAAACTAAGCAGATAAAAATACAGCAGCCTTGCAGGACACATTGGGAGAACAGTGCAGTGAATGCCCATTCTAAATGAATCACCAGACAAGACACATTAATCCCACTGCTATCTTAAAAGATTTACTTTTCTCATTCAATAAAACATACATGCAAAAAATTACTAAAAATTGTTGTAATATTCAAGAAAATTAAAGCAATATAGCAACCAAATTTCATTGGGATCTACTTTGAATCATCCTCTCATAAGGTTTCAAGGTAATCAGTTGAACAAAAGCAAGAAGTGATCCTGATCATATGCATTCATTTTCACAACTGCTTCATCCGCTGAACCCAATCGTTACACATTAGATCTACTTGTCTCTGGTCCTGTCCTGGCAAAGTTTACAATGTGTTACTAAATTAATTAACCTGGAATCTGGAGCCTTAAATAAGAGTGAATTATGGGACTATTGCTAAAAAACATCGTAAGCTTTTTGGCATTTCTCACTGCTATTTTGAATTGCTGAGCACGGTAGCTCATGTGGGTTACTGAGGTTGATTATTTTAGTTGTATTGGCATTAACTTACTATTTGCAGCTTGGTCAGCTTCCCAATGTCAGCAGGTAGGACCTCAAAGTCATTATCACTCAGATAGAGGGCCCGTAGAGTAGCTGTAAAACAGAACCCCGTTAGTTAGCGTGGGTGTGTCTGCACGAGAAGAACGTGAAAATGTAAAATTATCCAAACAACAACAAATTCTTAGTGTCCTTACATGTGTCATTTAATGTCTTTATGAAGTTAACTACTGATCTTTATGAGCAATGACGCTCTTATCCAATTCCATGGGGACAAAAAAAAAGTTCATTACGTAAAGCAAATTTATGGAATGTTGACTGGAAGTGTATGGAGTGGGATGAAAAGGTGCACAAGCAACCGGAAAGGTGCTCAAGGTGAACCTGCTCTCGTCTGTGAAAAGTACAGGGCGCCAGTGGCAGACTTGCCAATTCTGGTGATCTTGGCCAAATGCCAGTCGAGCTCCACGGTGCTGGGCAGTGAGCACAGGGCCCACTACAAGAGTCTGGAAGCTGAAGTCCCGCAGGATCTTAGCCTTGTTGTTCTCAATCACCTTAGGTAGAATGTCCCATTGGAATTTGGGTACTTCTAGTCTATACTGGGTACAGATGTTCCTGTACAATATCACAGCTACTTGGTTGTGCCTCTCCATGTATGCTGACCCAGCTAGCACCCTGCTACCACATGCTGGACTGTCTCTCGGGCTTCTTTACAAAGCCTGCACCATGGGTCAGATCTACTGTGGTAGATCTGATTCATGGGGCCTGTTCTTGGGCTGCCATGATCAGTGCCTCTCTGCTGTCTGTTAGTCTAGCTTTGTCCAGTTATTGGTAGGTCTTCTTGATATCAGCCACTTCCTCTATCTGACGGTGGTACATGCCGTGCAGGGGCTTGTCCCTCCTTGTTGTCTCCTCCTCCTTTTCCTCCTCTCTCTCATCAGGTTTCTGCTGTTTGAGGCATTCACTGAGCAGTTCATCTGTTGGGGCCATCTTCCTGATGTACTCATGGATTTTCGATGTTTCATCCTGGACAGTGGCCCTGATGCTCACCAGTCCTCTGCCTCCCTCTTTCCGCTTAGTGTACAGCTTCAGGGTGCTGGACTTGGGGTGAAACCCTCCATGCATGGTGAGGAGCTTTCTAGTCTTGATATCTGTGGCTTCTATCTCCTCCTTTGGCCAGCTTCTGATCCCAGCGGGGTATCTGATGACTGGCAGTGCATACACGTTGATGACTCGGACCTTGTTCTTACCATTCAGCTGACTTCTCAGGACTTGCCTTACACTCTGGAGGTATTTGGCTGTGGATGACTTCCTTGCGGCCTCCTCATGACTGACATTAGCCTGTGGGATTCCAAGGTATTTGTAGCTGTCCTTGATGTCTCCTATCTGCCCCTGGTTGGTCAACTCCTTCAGTTCTGATCATTTTGCCTCTACTTGATACCATCCGGCCATATTTGTCTAATCCAAATGACATCCCTATGTTGTCACTGTAAATCCTAGTGGTATGTATTAGTGGGTTGAATTTTTACTCATTCCTGGCATACAGCTTGATGTCATCCATGTATAGAAGGTAGCTGATTGTTGCCTTGCTTCGAAATCGGTGTCCGTAACAACTCTTTGTGATGATCTAGCCACTGTGCATCGGTGTTGCGTGATGCTTCTCTTTAACATATGCCTTTCTCCACTTCAGCTCTTGGAGGGTCTGACCGGATGCTGTTACTTCCCTCCCGCCGAGAACACACTTTAGCTGGTTGAGTGGAGAAGGTCTTGTTTATTCTCCTGGCCTCATGTCCTTGGTGTATCTCTTCAGTTGAGTAGCCAGAGCTGTTAGTCTCTGTTTGGCAGTTTTGAGTGTTTCACTTATGGAGAGCTTGTTGTATTTCCTAGGTACCCCTTTATTCACCGTGTGTGTGTGTGTGTGTGTGTGTGATTGTGTGTGTGTGTGTGTGTGTGCGCGCATGTGTGGTACTCTAAACTCACTGAGGTAGAAGAAGTTTCCAGGCAGGGAATTTTGGCTAAGGTTGTTGTAGGTGAGATCCAACACTTCCAGAGCTGGCAATGAACCAAATCCTCTTGGTAAGCTGGTCAGACGGTTCATCCTGAAGCCACAAATACATATATGCAAAATATAAGTTACTCACACAGAAGTCTATTAGTGTTAATAATGTACTTATTTCAAATCAGATATTAAATAACATATTTTCCTTTATATTACATGGACAGAAAACGATAGATGACTTCATTAATTACCAAAAGTAAATTAAGTTGTCAAAGCAGCCAAGAATATTAAAATAGAGTAAAAGTACAACACAGTGCGCCCTTGCGCATTCGCGCATCAACACTTGAGACTTAACCTCATCGCTGTTTTTTGGTAAGTAGTCACGTGATTCCGTACGCGCATTCTATTGGCTGACGGCATATGGAAGTGCGCTTCGTTCTGTGAGTCTTGGAACACACTTCCATGAGACACAAAAGTGCTTTAAGCAGTCGATAAGAGTGTGGGAAAAGGTAATACAGATAGAAGGTGGTTTGATATCAGTATGGGGAGGGTTAATAAATGCCTAAATTAAAGCAAATAATAAGATAAATAGTTTGGTACTATATCGCAGAATTCGTTATTTGCGTGTGGTTCCTGGAACACAATAACTGTGAGTAACGAGGGCGCACTGTATACACAATCCAACAAATATGCAAACAACAAAAATTACACAAAATAATAAAATTCTAATTATGTATAAATAAATAAATAATATAAAAATTACAAATTATAAGTTAAACTTAAAAATTAAATTATTATAATTACAATTAATTATAAATTCATTCATTCATCTTAACTGCTGTTTTTGCTTTTGAGGGTCACAGAGTTGCTGGAGCCTATCCCAGAGGTGGCGTAAACTCTGGGTGCAACGCTGGTGCACCCCAGTAATTATAAATTAATTAAAATTATCCCGCGACCCGCAACAGCGGATGAAGCGGTTGGAAGATGAATGAATGAATGAATGAAATGAATGAAAAGTATACTAAATATATTTCTATTAATATAATTTTTTATATTAAATACATATATAATAAAATTATCAATATTAGCCAATACATATAATTAGCACAAGTACGACACAAAAACGTCATTTAAATTTTACAATCATACTATTACCGATGTCCTATAATAGGGAGATTATACTTTGATTATTTGGAAGTGCAGAAATAGAAATATATGCATAAATATTTGTAGTAAGTAGGGGGTAAGGAGAAAACAAAAAGGAAAAGAGGCAACTAAATAAAAATAAATAAAATAAATAAATAAAATGACGAACAGCCTGAATGAGGCTTACATTCTCTTGATGAAGCTTGTAGATAGAGATACCGACAGAAAGAAAGAAAAACGAAGATTGACAGATAGCCAGATGATACTTTAGAATATGAAGCGTTTCTGGTCCATGGACAACAGTAATAAACATGATCCACTGTAGATGTACACAATAAATGAATGATAACCAACCCAAGATTGAGGTGTTTCAGCTTCTGCAGACTGCTGATCTGAGTCGGCAGCTCTTCAATCTGGTTGTTGAACATGTTTAGAACCTCAATGTTCTTCAGCTCAGATATGTTAGCTGGCACAGCTAGGAAACAGAGGAGAACAATGACACACATGATAACTTAAGTATATCCAAAATACTGATAGCTTTTTATCTAATGAATAACAGGATGTGGATAACAATCAAGAACTATTCACATTTTATCGTCCAGTTCATCAATATTAGCAGACCTGATCAACCCCATAACTCCACTCCTTGTTGTTTGACTAATGCTAGATTCTGAAAGTTGAGCTTACAGTCGTATAGTTTCTCTCTTCTTCACTTGTATTATTTTCTTTGTGGTCTACTGTCACAGAATAAGTCACAGATCAATGTGCTGATAACAAAGAGCAAAAAACTTGATCCGATTATCAGGCAAAACCAGTGATGCAAACAATCATCAACCAAGCAGACCCTGACCTGAATGCAGCCAGGAGTTTGAGTGCTGAAGAGGTAATGTCTGCACATACTGATACCATATCAGTTGGACTAGTGTGTCAGTGAGTGTGTTCAGACACATATTAGTACATGTAGCATGACATTTGTTAGATATTCTATTACAGGACTGCAGAACAAATGGGCCTAAAAGCAGAGAAATAGAAGGGGGTATTTCTGAAGTTAAAAGATTTTTTATTTATTACAATATTTATTACATTCTTACTCCACGTACACGAGCAAGCCACAGATTTACTCTGCTCAGCGTGTGTATTGCTGTGTTTTTATTGTATAATTCTTGATTATGGACAGCCTCCAGCCAGCAGTACTGGACTGGTGTACTCCAGGGAGATGCTGTCCATGAAGTTCAGAGGAGGACCGACAATTTGCAATCTGATTCCTGTTGAGCTTCAAAGGAGATATAGCAGTAGAGAGGGATAAACTAAGCTAATGGCTAAAGCCACTAGCCAGAAGCCAGTCAGATCTTCCAGTCCCTCCGTCATCATGAGAAATGAGACCTCCCTGCCATACAAGCTGAACGAACCTGATTGACGGCACTGTGCAGGACTGAGCAGCGCTACAAGGAGACTAGCTTGTTCATCTCCTCCAAGACGTGAGACAACGGGCAACATGTCCAACACTAATGTCAAGCTAACCGGTTTCTTCTCCACACGAGTGAACCGGGACATCAACACCGCCGGGCAGTATCAATGAACTACACAAACAACAGATGGATAGATGGTGAGTGGGTGGGTCGGTGACAGACAAACACGCAGACAGACAGACGCAGCACAAATACATCCCTCTGATGAAGAGGTTGCTTGTTACAACCCTGCAGGTCAGAATATGGCCCCTGATGGAAGCTGAGGAGACACTCAGGGACTGCTTCCAGACCACGGATTGGGATGTTATTGTGGGCTTGCATGGGAAAGACGTCAAGGGGGCTGCACAGCTCGTAATGGATTATACGAACTTCTGTGTGGACACGGTCCCTGTCAAGAGAGTGAAGTTCTACCCTAGCAATAAACCCTGGGTAACAAAGGAGGTCAAGGCTGTCCTGAAAAGGAAGAAACCAGCCTTAAGGAGGTGGAACGAGGAGGAGATGAGGAAGGCTCAACAAGTAGTAAGACTCTGCCTGCGGAGGTCCAGGAGGACTAAAGAAATAAACTGGAGAACCAGCTGGGGCGTAACCAGCTGCAGGAAGTCTGGACAGGCTTGACGACCATCACCGGGTGTGGAAAAGGGTGAAGTACAGAGGAGGGGACGTGGAGCGAGATGATGAACTGAACACTTTTTTTTTTGTTCTTCATCTTAAACATCTTCTGCCTCTGCAGACCTGCTTCTTCATGCCTCCTCCTCTTCCTCTACCTTAAACCTATCCTGAGCACACTCCAAAATGCACTGCACATACTGGATCCATTTCAAATCCCACACACTGGTCCCTCTACTTCACTAGCTCCACCAAAAACCCCCTGCTACCTCCACCAACACTGATTTTACCGCTGACATGGTGCTGTCAGGCTGAGGAGGCTTCCCCCCAGGACGGCGGCTATACTCTTGTGTTTGTTTTGCTGTGTAACTGTATGTTCTCAGCATCTGTGTTGTGTATCTTGCCTCTGTAGTATAATTGCTTTCTCTTTTGTGTATTTATGGCTATCTGTATTTATTTATGCACTCACTGCTGTGCTGTTTTGTGGAATGTGTTAGTGTATGTATAAATTATCTACGTAATTTCCTCAGGATTCAGTATCCATTTATCCATCCATATATCTACAAAGGATTGAGAAAGAATAGGCGGACAATTCTTTGGACAGATGGTTAACTATCTGTAAATAAATAACAACTAGAATGTAAGTTCACAAAAAGGTTAAAAGGGCTTGAAAGCATACAGTTTAAAATACAAGTGTGATCTCTCAGTCTTTGGCCTTGAGTCTACATTATGGCATATGTAAGCATTTCAGTAGCTCACACACTTTCTGGGGAAATGCCACTCTTTTGTTAAGAAAACGCTCAACAAAATCATCCTCCCACCATCCCATCCCTGATTAAGACCAGATGTCAAGAGCTATTATAAGATGCAGTTTTAATCAGGGCTTTGAACCAGTTCATGGAACGAAAACAAAAACTGGAAACTTTTGGTATTTTAGCAGGAATGAAAACGAAACCGAAAACTTTATATTTTTTAATGTTCCGGAACAGAATCGGAACAGAAAATAATTGTAAACCGGTTAATACCGGGTTTTTTTCGTTCTTGAAAAAAATATTTGACCTGATGTTTCACTTCCTGTCATCCACTCGACTCGAGATGAGAGTAGAGAGAAGTAGCGGCTATCAGCAGCAGGAAAAGGTCAGTCTCCCACTCCTCCCAGTCTATTCATAACAGGTAAACACTGCAGTATGTCAATCTTAAAATGTATAATTTAGACATTAACTCATTGGCTGCAGTCATTTTCAGTGCAGCGTGTTCCCGTACTGCCAGCGCTTTGTAGCAATACTGAGCTATGGGAGAAGCACAATGAAGATCTGTTGTTCAGCAATAAATGACATGGCGGAAGTTATTCTTGTCTTATTTCATGTAGTGTCTAAGTAGGAGGCATAAGCCTTAACTACAGTGATATAACTTGCATAAAGCAGAGGTGTAGTGCTGTGGCACTGTTTACTGTAGGGTAGGGATATATCTATAATTATGGTCCATAGTATACGTATAAACTAATTGCTTTAGTTGCCAATTTGAAAGTCCTTAAGTTACCGTATTTTGCGCACCATTCGGCTCATTGTATAAAGAGGTGCAATCTAAATTGCGGAGTTTATTTCTGTACTTCGATGTGCTATTTTCTATGTGCTGGTGCTTTCTGTGTGCTTTTTCTGTGTTTTGTGTACTTACTATGCTGTGTGCGACGGAGAAATCAATTTCCCTGACAGAACCTCCTTAAGGGATAAATAAAGTTATACTCTACTCTCTACTTTTACACAAGGCGCACCTTATTGTTCGGGCATGCTTGCTAACGGAAGTAAAAAGGTGATTGTGGTTGAACTGTGTTGTAATACGTATTTAAATTTCAAAAAATACACCGACATAATTGTTTAAATGTTTTTTATTTCTTTATTTTTGATAAATCTGTGCTAAATCCTTCGAAGTCCTCATCTTCGGTCTGCATTGAATAGCTTGGCAATTTCACTATCGCTGACCGTCTGGTTTCCGGGTGGCTGTCTGGTAATGATGCTGGCTTTTGCGAAACATTGGACAAAAGTTGAAGCAGATACGTTAGTCCAGACATCCGTCATCCACACACATATTGTGGGGGTGTAACTCGCTCGGCACTGCCTCCAGTCCTGGTAAACGTGTGTTCACGTCTCTCATCCATCACTCCACGACGCACGCAGCTTAACTTTAAAGGCTCTGTTTACACCGATGTCCAGCTGTTGGAGGTCTTTCGTTAATCCTCCCAGGATGATGGCAAGCTCCGAATTCAGCCGCTTGATGTGGTTTTTTAACCTTCGTCTGGTGTTAGCTTTCTGTTACCATCTCCGATGTTAGCGGGTCGGTTTCGACCCGTGTTTTAAATCATCTCTTCTTCTTTTCCTTTTGGCTTTTCCCTTCAGGGGTCGCCACAGCGAATCAACCGCCTCCATCTAACCCTGTCCTTTGCATCCTCTTCTCTCACACCAACTACCTTCATGTCCTCTTTCACTACATCCATAAACCTCCTCTTTGGTCTTCCTCTAGGCCTCCTGCCTGGCAGTTCAAAACTCAGCATCCTTCTACCAATATATTCACTATCTCTCCTCTGGACATGTCCAAACCATCTCAGTCTGGCCTCTCTGACTTTATCTCCAAAACCTCTAACATGTGCTGTCCCTCTGATGTACTCATTCCTGATCCTATCCTTCCTGGTCACTCCCAGAGAGAACCTCAGCATCTTCATCTCTGCTACCTCCAGCTCTGTCTCCTGTCTTTTCCTCAGTGACACTGTCTCTAGACCAAACAACATCGCTGGTCTCACCACAGTTTTGTACACCTTTCCTTTCATTTTAGCTGAAACTCTTCTATCACACATCACACCTGACACTTTTCTCCACCCATTCCATCCTGCCTGGACACGCTTCTTCACCTCTTTTCCCCACTCTCCATTGCTCTGGACTGTTGACCCCAAGTACTTAAAATCCTCCACCTTCTTGATCTCTTCTCCCTGTAACCTCACTCTTCCACTTGGGTCCCTCTCATTCACACACATGTACTCTGTCTTACTGCGGCTAACCTTCATTCCTCTCCTTTCCAGGGCAAACCTCCACCTCTCTAGCTTCTCCTCCACCTCGTCCCTACTCTCACTGCAGATCACAATGTCATCTGCAAACATCATAGTCCATGGAGATTCCTGTCTAACCTCGTCTGTCAGCCTGTCCATCACCATAGCGAACAAGAAGGGGCTCAGAGCTGATCCCTGATGCAGTCCCACCTCCACCTTGAACTCCTCTGTCACACCTACAGCACACCTCACCACTGTCTTACAGTCCTCATACATGTCCTGCACCGCTCTAACATACTTCTCTGACACTCCAGACTTCCTCATACAATACCACAGTTCCTCTCTGGGCACCCTGTCATAAGCTTTCTCCAGATCTACAAAAACACAATGCAGCTCCCTCTGGCCTTCTCTGTACTTCTCTATCAACATCCTCAAAGCAAATACTGCATCTGTAGTACTCTTTTTTGGCATGAAACCATACTGCTGCTCACAAATGCTCACTTCTGCCCTTAGTCTAGCTTCCACTACTCTTTCCCATAACTTCATTGTATGGCTCATCAGCTTTATTCCTCTGTAGTTGCCACAACTCTGCACATCTCCCTTGTTCTTAAAAATGGGCACCAGCACACTTCTCCTCCACTCCTCAGGCATCTTCTCACTATCTAAGATCCTGTTGAACAACCCAGTCAGAAACTCTACTGCCACCTCTCCTAGACACTTCCAAACCTCTACAGGTATATCATCAGGACCGACTGCCTTTCCACTCTTCATCCTCTTCAGTGCTCTCCTCACTTCATCCTGGCTAATCTTTGCTACATCCTGGTCCACAACAGTCACCTCTTCTAGTCTTTGTTCTCTCTCATTTTCCACGTTCATCAACTCCTCAAAGTACTCTTTCCATCTTCCCATCACACTGCTGGCACCTGTCAATAGACTTCCATCCCTATCCTTAATCACCCTAACCTGCTGCACGTCCTTCCCATCTCTATCTCTCTGTCTTGCCAGCCTGTATAGATCAGTCTCTCCCTCCTTACTGTCCAACCTAGCATACAAGTCATCATAAGCTTCTTGTTTGGCCTTTGCTACCTCTACCTTCACCTTACGCTGTATCTCCCTGTACTCCTGTCTACTCTCCTCAGTCCTCTCAGTGTCCCACTTCTTCTTAGCTAACCTCTTTCTTTGTATACACTCCTGTACCTCCTCATTCCACCACCAAGTCTCCTTATCTACTTTCCTTCCAGATGACACACCAAATACTCTCCTACCTGTCTCCCTGATCACATTAGCTGTAGTTGTCCAGTCATCTGGAAGCACCTCCTGACCACCCAGAGCCTGTCTTAACTCCGTCCTAAAGGTCATGCAACACTCTTCCTTTTTTAGCTTCCACCATTTCGTCTTCTGCTCTGTCTTTGTCCTCTTCATCTTCCTCACCACCAGAGTCATCCTACACACCACCATTCTATGCTGTTTGGCTACACTCTCGCCTACCACTACTTTGCAGTCACTGATCTCCTTCAGGTTACATCGTCTACACAAGATGTAGTCTACCTGTGTGCTCCTACCACCACTCTTATAGGTCACCCTATGTTCCTGCCTCTTCTGGAAAAAAGTATTCACTACAGCCATTTCCATCCTTTTTGCAAAGTCAACTACCATCTGTCCTTCTGCGTTCCTCTCCTGGATACCAAACCTGCCCATCACTTCCTCATCACCTCTGTTACCTGCACCAACATGTCCATTGAAGTCTGCACCGATGACAACTCTCTCACTTCTAGGTATGCTCTGCATCACTTCATCAAAGTCCAACCAGAATTTCTCCTTCTCCTCCAGCTCACATCCTACCTGTGGGGCATACCCACTAACAACATTGAACATCACACCTTCTATTTCTAGCTTCAGACTCATCACTCTATCCGACACTCTTTTTACCTCCAGGACATTCCTAACAAACTCCTCCTTCAAGATAACTCCTACTCCATTTCTCTTCCTATCTACACCATGATAGAACAACTTGAACCCTGCTCCTAAACTTCTAGCCTTGCTACCTTTCCACCTGGTCTCCTGGACACACAGTATGTCTACCTTCCTCCTCTGCATCATGTCGACCAACTCTCTACCTTTTCCTGTCATAGTTCCAACATTCAACGTCCCTACTCTTAGTCCTATACTCTTGGCGCTCCTCTTCTCTTTCTTCGTGCGAACGCACTTTCCTCCTCTCCTTCTTCGACCAACAGTAATCCAATTTCCACCGGCGCCCTGTAGGTCAACAGCGCCGATGGCGGTCGTTGTTAACCCGGGCCTCGACCGATCCGGTATGGAAGTCATATGTTTGATTCGCATCTTTGATTTGGCAAAAGTTTTACGCCGGATGCCCTTCCTGACGCAACCCTCTGTATTTATCCGGGCTTGGGACCGGCACAATAAGACACTGGCTTGTGCCCTCTTGCGGCTACATTGTTTTAAATCATCTCTAAAATACACTAAAAGAAATCATCTATCATCCAATTTGTTTCTCACCCCTGGTTACATTGTTAGGCTTTCTTATCCATAAAAATATTGGTTTTAATATTTTTGGTGTGGGCCTCTGGGCCTTTTTTTGTCAGTATAGCCTTCGATTTCAAACTGGTAAAATGAGCCTCAAGAGAATCATAAAAATAAAAGGTTTTTGTTTTACCTGGCTATTACTGAGGGGTATTAGAACACATCTCTTAAATAAATTTGTTTCATTTATATTTTCATTTTAATATTATTAACTCTAGTAACATCTATGGTGTTACGGGTCAATTTTGACCCATATATATTTACTTCAAGGAAATGGAAAAAAAGTATTTTTTCAGCAATAGAACTTTAATATAAACACAACATGAAAAGCAGAACAAGTCATAACACAAAATATAGATTTGCAAGGTCAAACAACCAATCAAGCATATGTTCCAAAATTCCAAATTCGAAAACTAATAAAAAAATAAATCAGAGTAAAAGTCTCTGTGTGCAAGAACATGCATATGTATGTGTGTGTGTATGCGTGACACTCTTTGTGTGTTCTTTGCAGATATATTTCTTGCACTTGGAAGCACAATTCGTTTGTCTTTCTGTCCTTACTGCTTGGGCAGACCTGACATCTCTGTCTTTTAGAATCAGGTGGCCTGAATTGGGTTCTGGCTGTGGCTGGTCTGGTTGGTGTTGAGGCAGGGGTGGCTTAGGAGGATGCCGGCGAGGATGCTCTTTGTGTTGCTGATGATATGGACGAAGTGGTAGGTGAGCTCTGCAGCTGTCTGACCAAGGCTGTGGCATCTGGGTCTCGGGGAACCCGCTGCCTTTGCTCAATGTGTGGCTTGACAAGGGAATTTCCGAGCTCCTCAAGAAACATTCTCCGCTTGGCCTTTTTGGTTGAGTTCCATGTGGGTCCACAACACAAATGCATTACATGCAGACACATCAAGCATGTTGTAAAACACAACCATTGGCCATCTCCTGGTCATTCGCTGGCAAGTGTAGGTGGCAGTCAGCTTGACTAGGTTATCCACTCCTCCTTTGTTCTTGTTGTAGTTGAGGATAATTGTTGTATTTTTATCACTTCCTGATGACACAGCTGCATCTTTGTGAAGAGTAGACATCAGTATCAAATTCCTTCTTTTTTTTGGACAGTACGAGACAACAGTTGTGGTGTCGGTAGAAGCAAACTTTGAGGAAAGTGGAGCCCTGTCCTTTACCTGCAAGATTTCAGGCAGCTCAGGTTTGTTCTTCTTCACTGTGCCCACCATAGTAAGTTTCCTCCTGAGAAGTTCTTGTCCAAGGTCAAAGCTGGTAAAAAAATTGTCACAAGTGATATTGTGACCCTGCAGGACAGTAGTCATATCAAGGACCACACGTTTTCCTCGTCCTTGTGTGTGTTTAGCAGACACTTGACACACACATATGTCAACCTCTTAATCTTTGTCAAAACGACACACTGACTGATGTAGATGATAAGATTGGTCAGTGATAAGTCAGGTTAATTACATCCTGCGAAGCGATGAAGTATTGTAATTGTCAATGTTTGTGTGTTTGTCCCTCCGTCCACCAAATATCTTCACAGACGTTACAGATACAAAGATGAGAGAAAAAGCATATTACTCGGGCAGCAAAGGGGATGAAAATGAGATGATGACCTTGATGAAACTAGGTCAAGGTCAAATTTAAACTTTTGTAAATTTTTTTGAATATATCTCAAGAACCGGATAAGATAGAAAGACAAAACAAAAAGGCATTATATTTGAGAGGCAAGGGTGTGAAAATTAGATCACAAGCTTGATCTTGAAAAACAGGTCAAGGTCAAGTTTTCACTTTTATACCTTTTTAGGTACACATCTCTGAAACCCGATGAGATATAATCACAAAACAAAAAGCAACATTTTAAGGAAGCAAGAGAATTCAGGGATGTCGCGGGATGTTACAGTCTCTGACTGCCTTGTTAGACATTAGAATTATGGAGCTACTGGCCATTTACTCTGCATGTGTTCATCTTGCTCATCTGCTCAATTGGGGCGAATGCCGAAGTCGCTGCCCGTCACTGCCTCCCCTGTACTGTACTAATTTTCATGCTTGCAGGCCCATACTCTGTTGTGTTTGTTTCAAGGGCCTGTACACAATGTTAAAAAAACACATGTGTAACACATATATATGCATGTATAGCATGAATGAAAAAATAATTTCCCCATTGGAGATCAATAAAATTGAATTTAATCTTTTTAATCTGAAGATGTTCACTGCTGGATTTCCTGATTTGGTCTGTACTGACCTCTGCTGGTGACACATTATTACAACACATCGCCCTAATGTCACCAAAAGGACCTTCATTCTGGATCTCACCATTTTGAGCATAATTGAAATACGGACTTCTTCTTTTCCTCCATCTAACCCTGTCTTCTGCATCCTCTTCTCTCACACCAACTACCTTCGTGTCCTCTTTCACTACATCCATAAACCTCCTCTTTGGTCTTTCTTTAGGCCTCCTGCCTGGCAGTTCAAAACTCAGCATCCTTCTACCGATACACTGCAGCTTTAACAACTCCCTCTATCATGGCAACAATTGAACTTCACAACATACAAACCCACTTAAAATCTTTCAAATAATAAATCAAGAAATAGCTGCCATGTCATTGTCTTCTCACGTGTGAAAAGTGGTCACATCTGCACACTTGTTGAACTGATCAAACTGTTCAAGTTACCAACATGCAAGAAAGTAGCAGCTTACCTGTGAGCTTGTTGTGGCTGAGGACCAGCTGAGTGATGTTTGACAAAGTGACTGAAATGACAGAAACAAAGTTCTTATACATTTTATATTTCAAATTTTTATATTTTTAATTCTTCTCTCTTCCCACCATACCTAACATTTAACCACAAATGGTTAAATATTTATTATGTGAAGAAAGTTACATTTTCACCAAGTGCATCACCAAAGACGGCCCAAGATTTCTAGTTAAATACTGTAACTAATACAAACCAATTATTACCACACACAGTACAATGCATATCACTTTATTTAAGCTGTATACCACAGATTTGGTTTCTGTCAAGTATTCAAATTAAAATATTCTGACAGTCAATGATTAATATTTTGAGTTTGAGATGTTATGACAGAATAGATGTATGTCCAGCTGGTGAGATTTAAGCTACACCAGCTACTCGTATGAGAAAATCAATTTCAGCCGCTTGTATCCGCAGATGTTATTATTACTATTACAAGTTCCTCTGCTGGTGTCAGAAGTCCATTTATGTTGGTGTGTAGCTTTCTTCTTATGTGACCTGTTCCACCTTTTGTACTGTTGTGGGTTTCTCTGTAGGATGTATCGGATGTGAATGCTAATATTAATAATGGATTGGATTTATATTGCGCTTTTCTAGGCATTCAAAGACGATTTTACAGGGGATCCATTATTTATTCACTGCTCATTCATTCTTGGTGATGGTAAACTACATCTATAGTCACAGCTGCCCTGGGGAAGACTGACAGAAATGTGGCAGCCAATCAGCACCAACGGCCTCTCCAACCAACACTGGAGCAATCACACACACTCACTCACCATTGACTCCCTCACTGGAGGCAAGGAGGGTAAAGTGTCTTACCCAAGGACACAATAACAAATGACTAGGGGAGCGGGTATTGAACCGCCCATCCTACGATCATTGGACGACCTGCTCCACCACTGAGCTACTGCCGCCCTGTTTAAGCACTGTTTTTCTTTTCCTCATCAAGGTATAACACCTCTGTCTAGTGCAGCCCTCCATACATCAGCTACCCCACCCACTTGGTTCAGGTAGTCTACCGTTACCCACAGGGCAATGAAAGTTCTCTTCTTCATGTTTCCAACAACAATGCAGTTAACTGACAACCTTCTTTTCAGGGAACCTTTTAGACTCTCTCTGAAAGATCTCTTAACTGATAGACTTTGGCCTGCTGTGCAGAAAAGGTCGTGTCAAGTCTGGAAGTGTAATATTTTCTATTCTTTTCTGATGATTACAGTTGCTCCATAGTTCAAGGTCTCCTTTTTCATATTTTACTCTTCATAATGCTCCAAGCATGTAAACTACAGGTAGGTCAGTTAGTACCCCGACGTGTTCACTAAGAGGTCATGGTACTGTTACACATACAGAATGTGATTTCACTGTGCTGCTGAAATAAAAGAGGCCTTGCAGGAAAACACTTCGTAGGTAGACAACAAGAAGATGTGAATTGAGTACTGTGAGATCCTGCTGATGCTGCAAGCAGCTTCATCACAAGTTCAGCTGTACTTCTCATTAGTCTGTTGGCAGCATCACTGTTCTGTGAATGAATGTGTGGTCTTTTCTTGATCAGTAACACAGTGTCATCTACACAAGTCCCATCTTCTCAAGCATTTATCAAACTGAAAAGAAAGAAGTCACATGATGATAGTGTATGCGAAGAATGTCAAACACAAAATGATTTTAATAAAGTTAAATAACAAATATTTAAAAAAAAAATTTTTTTTTGTCTTTTATTTTTCAGTGGAATTTTGGTTTGTTACCTTTATGACACTTGTTATAGTCAAAAAAGAACCACAAAAACAAAGTTTGATGTAGTTTACCTACTGTTGTATACTAGGGTGGGCTATCTCACCACCTCTTAGGTGTGGAATGTCCTGGAGCTAACTTCATTCCACTACTCGCCCAAAACAGCTAACCAGGACTGAGTCAATACCTGCGCAAACATCAGCGAACATCGATGTGAAATAACGCCTATTTAGCAAGAATAAATATCTAATAACAACTTTAAGAGCCTTACATAGTCCTGGGATGTCCAGCATGTTCGAAATGCCCCTGTCACACATCTCCACCTCTGGGAGGTTCTTGTCCCGACTTTCCTCCACTATCTTCCTCAAAGATTTCGACATGTTTCTGAAAACACGGAAAAAAAGTACGTAAAATGTTAGCATTCGTAAACCACAATGTTACGTGGGCGTGCGGTCATCATACCTACCGCTTAACAGCAAATCAACGCAGCTTTTAAAAACCCAGCAGAGACACTGCCTTCAACGAACACCCTACCGGAAGTGTCCGGGAGAGCCACTATTCCATAATAGGATGTTTCTTTTTCTTCAAACGCTTCTCCTGGCTTCTTCTTCCCATTCTTTGACGTTCATTGGCGGTTGCCAAACAAACTTTGAGTTGCATTACTGCCACCAACTGGACTGTGTTGGAACAGGAGCTGATGGAGCAGAAAATCCAGTCTTTCCCGTGTAGACGAGAGCAGACACCCGCGTTAAGGGCTCTGTGGGTCACGTGTCTGCCAGAACCAATCACAGCTGACTACAGGCGGCGCGTGATTCTCTTCCCAATTCTGCAGAAAAAGGAAAATGTGTTTCACTCACTCTTAAAATAGAAAAAGGAATATACGGTCTTTCTTTCATAAGGCATGTATATCCGTTGTTCTTCTTCTTTTCCTTTCGGCTTTTCCCTTCAGGGGTCGCCACAGCGAATCAATTGCCTCCATCTAACCCTGTCCTTTGCATCCTCTTCTGTCACACCAACTACCTTCATGTCCTCTTTCACTACATCCATAAACCTCCTCTTTGGTCTTCCTCTAGGCCTCCTGCCTGGCAGTTCAAAACTCAGCATCCTTCTGCCAATATATTCACTATCTCTCCTCTGGACATGTCCAAACCATCTCAGTCTGGCCTCTCTGGCTTTATCTCCAAAACCTCTAACATGTGCTGTCCCTCTGATGTACTCATTCCTGATCCTATCCTTCCTGGTCATTCCCAGAGAGAACCTCAGCATCTTCATCTCTGCTACCTCCAGCTCTGTCTCTTGTCTTTTCCTCAGTGACACTGTCTCTAGACCAAACAACATCGCTGGTCTCACCACAGTTTTGTACACCTTTCCTTTCATTTTAGCTGAAACTCCTCTATCACACATCACACCTGACACTTTTCTCCACCCATTCCATCCTGCCTGTACACGTTTCTTCACCTCTTTTCCCCACTCTCAATTGCTCTGGACTGTTGACCCTAAGTACTTAAAATCCTCCACCTTCTTGATCTCTTCTCCCTGTAACCTCACTCTTCCACTTTGGTCCCTCTCATTCACACACATGTACTCTGTCTTACTGCGGCTAACCTTCATCCCTCTCCTTTCCAGGACAAACCTCCACCTCTCTAGCTTCTCCTCCACCTGTTCCCTGCTCTCACTGCAGATCACAATGTCATCTGCAAACATCATAGTCCATGGAGATTCCTGTCTAACCTCATCTGTCAGCCTGTCCATCACCATAGCGAACAAGAAGGGGCTCAGAGCTGATCCCTGTATATCCGTTGTTATATACTGGAATTATTTTGTAAATGGTATCAACTGGAAGAATGGAAAATTCCCAATATTTTTTTGTGACAATAAAGTGAACGAAATTAATTTTACAGTTACTGTATTTATAAATACTACCCTGCAAACCACTACATAAAAATGCATTGATGTGAACTTTTCTTTTTGCAGAAACCATCCTGAGGCGGTTCAGCTCCTCCTCATGATCTGAGACCGTTCAACACCTCTTTATTTAGGAATAAATACTAACAACCTCACAAGGACAGGTCATGTCATTTGGGGCAGATAATGAGGAGTTAATAGAACTGAAAACCTTATAGTTTTATGTGAATATCTTTGTAGTTAGTTAGATCAGGTCAGTTATTGATGATGGGTGCATCATCCATCAATCTACAGTGTATTCAGTGCTGGAAAAGTAATGAAATAATAAAATCAAGCTTGGCTTCATCTAAACAAATAGAAATGAATGAAATTCTGTTAGATTTCATAAGAAATCAGCCAACCTGAAAATACTGGACAGACAGAAATGTTGATGAAGATCTTCACAGGAAATGTTTGAACAAGAATCATTGCATGAGCTTTTGGTGGACAACAAAGAACAAGTAGACACCATTATATTATTGAAAAGACAGTAGGACTAAAGAGCTGGGCTTTGAACCAGTTCACGGAGAGAAAAAAAAGTGAGTTTCATTGAGCCTTTACATATACTAATGAGGATCATCAGCTGGGTTAATCCGCTGAGGCATTCTTTTTAGGGATTTTTGAAAGGACCTGATTGTAAACAGGGGAAAGGTGATGTCGCAGACCTGCAAAATCACATACAAAGGCTTGGTGAAACCAGACCAGCCACCACCAGAAGGAAAGAAGCCTCTTGGATGAGAGGCAAAAGTCTCTCATCTTTAAGTCCGGTGGATTGATTTAAACAGTTCTGGAGGACCATGACCTGGATAACTGAGAACCGACACAGATACCTGACCTCAAGTTTCTCAATGCGTAACGAGAACGGAGAGAAGTTGATGTATATCACCAGCACTCTAAGCAAAGGCATTCTCCCAACCTTGTTATATTCATATCAGTCTGTCAATCTTAAAAAATGTGTGATTTAGACATTAAGTCATTTTCTGCAGCCAATGATTTAATGTCAGAGCAGAGTTCCCTGGACTCTGCTCTGACATTGAAGCTTAGAAAGTTTGAAACTTTGTTGTTACCTATTTATATTTACAAGGATCGTTATTAACCGGTTTAGGAACTATATTTATTTTTTGTTCTAACCGGTACAGGAACAACAATTCTTGGGTGGAACGTAAAACCGGAAACGTTACAATACTGTTTCTGCTCAGAACGAACCAAATCGACAAAACATTCCGGTTCAGAGCCTTGTCAAAGAAAGAAACCAACGCCCATCCAGTCGGGAGGGGGCGCTGGTGAGCAGCACAGGTCGAAGAAGAACAAGAAGACGAACGAAGAAGAGAAGAAGAAGTAGGAAGAAGAAGAAGAGACTCGCTTACTTCCGTGCCGATGGAGGAGCGGATGGAGCAGCAGAAGGAGATCCGTGTGCTGGAGCTCTACAGCGGGATCGGAGGGATGCATTACGCTCTGAAAGGTCAGCAGACTGTCCGGTAGTACCGGGACCTGCCTTTGTTTGTGTGTTTTTGTGTTGTGTTTCTTTTTTTTTTCCCTTGACACCTATTTCACACTTTGACAGTTGGGTACTTAACTTTTTTTTTTTAAGTCCCCTTTCTGGTTACAATGCCAAAAAACGGGGTGGTTCCGGTTCGCAGGTGTTCTCCAGCATCTGGAGTGGGTTCATCTGAGAATTTAGATCATTTATTTCAGCTCAGTCATTCTGTCACAGTCGGGGGTCTCGTCCATGTAGGGTATGATGGATAGAAGGGAACAAGTGAAGTGGTCAGCATGGGATCCATCCATCCAACCATATAGTCTCCATGGAGACTACATGGAGACTACATGGAGACTACATGGAGACTACATGGAGACTACATGGAGACTATATGGAGACTACATGGAGACTACATGGAGACTACATGGAGACTATATGGAGACTATATGGAGACTATATGGAGACTACATGGAGACTACATGGAGACTACATGGAGACTACATGGAGACTATATGGAGACTACATGGAGACTACATGGAGACTATATGGAGACTATATGGAGACTATATGGAGACTACATGGAGACTACATGGAGACTACATGGAGACTATATGGAGACTACATGGAGACTACATGGAGACTACATGGAGACTATGTCCTCTGGAAAGTAGGCAAGGCCCGATCTCAATGTTTTGACTTCCAGTCCTCCCGTTCCCACCATCATGTTGGCACCAGTGTTCTAGTGTTTAGTGGTTTCTCACTTTCTGTCTCCAGGCTTCAAGTGCAGTTGGTAAAATAGCGGAATTGGCTTCTTGTGGTTTGCCATGATTTTTGACTTGTAGTGGGAATTGCAGAGCAAATGTAATTCGCTGAAAATACCAGAATTAAAAGTTCATTATCTGTTTTATTTATTATATGTTTTTCTTTTTGACCTTACAGAGAGTGGCATACCTTTCCAGGTTGTGGCTGCCATCGACATTAACACCACAGCTAATAAAATCTACTGTCACAATTTCCCCAACACTCTCGTCTGGAACAAGACCATTGAGGTGTGTGACAGTGGGGGGGTTAAAGTGTGTGTGTGTGTGTGTTTTCCTCTATTTTTATTATCTTTTATGTTTTATTTTCAGGGCATAGCAGTTGATGACCTTAATAAATTGTCGTTTGACCTGATTGTGATGAGTCCTCCATGCCAGCCCTTTACTAGGTTGGTTTTATTTTGTGTGCACTGTGTCCTAATAATTCTTTCCAAAAATAGCAGTAGACTTCTGCCTTACCCTGGACGCTTGCTTAGTAAATGTCCAACATAACTGCTAATTATCCCCCTACGGGGGATTAATAAAGTAGATTTCAAGTGAAGTTTATTTCATTATCAAGCAAAGATTTATCAAGAAATTCTCAAAAGAGTCCCATTGGTTTAAGTGTTGATTAACATAACACACAGAGTAGTATTTAGAAACTAACTTAAAGAATAACAAAATTCTGAATATTCTGGTTTTGTGATGACAGATATTTGAGAAAAACTGTCTCTTCAGTTTGTAGACATGGAAAGCAAAAAAAAAAAAAAAAATATGGAAGAAAGACTCTGTGAACAGCATCTCTGAAGATCCAACTCTGAATCTGCAACATCCCACAGTTACATGATGTAAAACTTATCACAATAATAAATCTTTGTTTAATTATGATGTTTTTTTTAAACTTTTTTCCCAACAAAGTTTTTTTTTTTGTCTCTGTAGGTTAGGATTTAAAAGAGATATTTCTGATGCCAGAACCAAGAGCTTCCTGCACATCCTCGATCTTCTGCCAAGGTCTTCAATCTTAAGATTTAGATTTATCTTATGATTAATGTCAGTGAAATATTTTTTTGCATAAAATGAAGGTGAAGGTTAATCTTCTTTATTCTCTCAAGCACAAGCTAATTTGACACAGTTTGTTTGTTGTGGAAGATTGTCAATTTAATGCTAGCTTAACTCTTGTCCCAAACTTTTTGACAAGGGGATGGTGCCCGAGGGCCAATCCCAACAGTCAATGACAATTATATTTAAAACAATGCGCAGAAATATTCTGTTATTTAATGTTTTCATTTACAATAATTTCGGGACTATTGAGCAACTATTCTTTTAAAAGAAAAAAAACCCATTACACATAAACACAACACAAAAAGTAAGGACATTTGTTTTTGGTCAATTATTTCTTAATTGTCACAATGGTTTTTGGAAATAAATCTTATATTGTTGGAAAGCATATTTGTTTACCTTTAAATGGTGCCACATTTGTAAGGAACATCTTTTGGGGAGTGAGGAGTAGAGCCAAGTATCTGAGAAATATGACAAATCTTCTCTGCTAACTTTGAGGTCTGGGCTCTACTTGAGCCCCCAGGTTTCTACATGTTGAACGTCTGTACATGTTTTCATTGTTTCCTCTCACCTTACCTTTGATGATGTGGTCAGATTGAACAGGTTGCCCAGCTTCATCTTGTTGGAGAATGTTAAAGGATTTGAGACCTCCTCTGCCAGGTAAACTAATCAACTATTGTCTTTACAGAATATTCTATCTGATTATTAGCTAAACATCTAGAGTTGGTAATCCTTTAAGCTGAATGTAAAGAAGCTTCACTTCTATTTGGACTTCAACAAAGCTTCTCATTTACGAGGCTTCTTCAGTTCCGACTGGTGGACAGTACAACAATTTTGGTAACTTTTCATAGGTTGCTAATACAGTGATGACTGTTGAGGTAACTCCTTAACAGATGAGTCAAATGTACATAGAAGATCATTTGCTTCACATTCATTATTCAAGGATTAAACATCTTGAAGTTCTAAGTGACTTCTTAATGTAACTGGGTTAACCTGTGTAATTGTTTTCAGATATTTGAAATTCATTTGCAATCATTCATAAGACAGTTACTTTTCTTAACCACTGTAATGATGATCTATATGAGTGAAAATGTTTCATTTAAGGGGTAATCTGTCCTCATGTTACACTTATATTCTCCAGGGAACATTTGGTGGAAACATTAACGAACTGTGGATACGCTTTCCAGGAGATCATGATCTCTCCCACGAGTGTAAGGAAACCATTCTGCATTACCGGCTTCTGTTGAGACCTCTTTTTATAGAATTTATACATGATAAGTCATATTTACGCATATGCAACATGTTATTTTCATAAATCCAGGTTGGGATCCCAAATTCGAGACTGCGCTATTTCCTGGTTGCTAAGCTTTCAACACTGAAAGTAAGGCAGATGGTGAGCACTAATCCTCTTTCACATGAAAGTTATCAAAGATTCGTTTTACTGCTTGCCATCAATTTTGAGCAGAAGTTGTGAATCACTGTCATGTCTGTACTTGCTTAGTGAAGTTTACATTACAGAACCTAAAGTATTGTTTTCATTGCTGAGGTAGAGAAATTGAAAGGAACAGTAAAGGATATAAAAACCTTTACAACATACAGTAGGATAGTAAGTTGTAGATATGATCTAGGTACTGAAGAATGCTATCTTTAAAACAATTTTAGCCACTCTTCATTTCTCTTTCTGTCCACGGTGTTTTATTGATGTGGCTAAGAGGGAGTAACACAAGGAAAGAATCGGTATACAGACCAAATACAGTACAACCAAAAATTACCCAACAACCACTTTATATTAGGTTTACTTGGTGTACATACCATTTGTCAGCTATTAGTAAAAGCTGAACCAAACACAAAATAACACAATGTCCAATTATAATATATTGTCCAAAATCATATAATACAACTTCTTTAAACAGGGCAAAGTTTTAAGATGCCATTGCTAACATTAAACTCACTGCAAACATGTTTGTACCAAAGACATTTTCCCTGTAAAACACGTCTCCAACATTAATGAACTAATCATTAAAACGACTGACAGAGAATGCAATCTTATTTTAGATTTTAGATGCCTTTCCCCATCCTGCTGAGAGTGATCCATCTGAGAAGCCCACTGTCTTGAGTGCTTTTCTTTTGGGGAACTGCCAACCAGAAGAGGAAGAACAGGGGAGTCATGTCCTCTATAAAGTAGAAACGATGAAGGATGCGCAGAAGAAGCTAAAGCAAAACAGTGATTTGTCTCTGAGGCAGATCCAAGACTTCTTGGAACCACATATGGACGTAAACATGGAACACTATCTCCTTCCTCCTAAAACACTTCTGCGATATGCTTTGCTCTTGGACATTGTTCGGCCCACCTGCAGGAGGTCTATTTGCTTTACCAAAGGGTAGGTGCAACAACAGTGTTGTGTGTGTGTGTGTGTGTGTGTGTATATGTATGTCTGTTTTTTAACAACCCCTGGGAAAGGTTATGGAATCACCAGTCTTGGAGGGTGTTCATTCAGTTGTCTGTGAACTGAATTTTTTCTGTTAAACATGAGACAAAACTAATGTCATTTCAAATTGCAACTTTCTGTCTTTAAGAAACACTAAAAGAAATGTGAGAAACACTGCTGTTCGCGAGGGGCTCAGAGTAGAGCCGCTGCTCCTTCGCGTGGAAAGGAGTCAGTTGAGGTGGTTTGGGCATCTGGTGCGGATGCCTCCGGGACGCCTCCCTAGGGAGGTGTTTCTGGCACGTCCAGCTGGGAGGAGACCTCGGGGCAGACTCAGGACCAGGTGGAGGGATTATATCTCAACACTGGCCTGGGAACGCCTTGGGATCCCCCAGTCAGAGCTGGTGGATGTGGCCGGGGAAAGGGAAGTTTGGGGCTCCCTGTTGAAGCTCTTGCCCCCGCGACCCGACTACGGATAAGCGGTGGAAGATGGATGGATGGAATGATAAAAGAAATGTAAAAAAGTGTGGAAGTCAGTAAGAGTTACATTTTTAGACCAGGCAAGTCCCTCATTAAGTAGAATGAGGTGTGCTTGTGTTTGAATTCAACAGACACTAGAATGGAATGGCTGTTAAACACGTTCATGTTGCTGATTTTAGAAAAAAATTGAGATTCTGTCTTAAATTTTTCCAGAGCTGCATATGTAACTAGTTCAGGTGTGATAAGTTTTTAATAAGGTAGTGTATTTGTGTTTTATCCATAGTTATGGAAGGTATGTTGAGGGAACCGGCTCAGTGCTGCAGTGCTGCATGGAAACACAGGTAAGTTGTGACTTCAGCTGAAGCATTAATGGGATTGATTCATGCCAGAGTTGCACGTGACTTTTCACCAGTGTAAAAGTTGGTCCACTTTTACTGTCGTTTTTGTCATTTCTCATTTTGAAATTCAATAACTGCTCCACCTTCTGTCATTGCTGCCCCAGAATGGGGCGACTGTTTAATCGATCGTCGTTCGTCCATACTTCTGTTCTCCAGCCAAAACTAATTAAACCTCTTTTTCAATGTATTTGGCAAGAAACTATTTAGAAACCTATGGAAAGTTTAAGTAATAATTGTTTTGCATATAAAGGCTTTTATATACTGTACATTTTCAGGATACAAAGATCTTCTACATTTAGTATAGCTGCTTAGAAGAACATACAGTATTTTACGCACTATAATACGGGCCTAAAAGCCTATAATTTTCTCATAATCCCGTAGTGCGCCTTATAATCCGATGTGCCTTATATATGGATTAATATTAATATTAATATTGGTTAAAAACAAGTTCGCTGAAAAAAAATGGCAGTCTGGCCGGCAGTCATGCCACACTCTGCCACCAGGGGGCACCCTCACAAGGTCTTCGGGCCTACGCCCCCTAACAACGGTAGTCAAGGGGCGTCGCCAAAGTGGTGGCTACAATTCCGTAGCAAAACATAAGGAACTTTCAATAATTCTATTAATAAAGTTTGACTGACTGACTGATCTCAGTATTTCCCAACCACTGTGGCGCCGCAAATAACCCACTTTAAACTTAATTGGTCTAAAAAATGCCATTGTGCTGTAATCTGGATTTTAGTGACGGTCCATTTTATTAGTCTGTGGAAACACACGGACAAACTGGCATAAAGGTGAATGAAAGACCCTCAAAATTGAACTTGCAGCCTTTTCAAAAATTTAAAGAGCAGTCACTGCTAGACAAAGGTGCCTGGTGAGCTGCCATTGATTTGCAAATGTAGCATTTCTGCTTGTGTTGTGCTGTGAGATTAACGGCGGTGACACACCGACGTTAAAGTCAGTTCTAGGAGTAAAACAGCGTCGCATTTGCCAGTAAATTAGCAGCCTGACATTAAAAACTAGTTCAAAAATTGTTTAGGACACATAGCAGCAAATAGCTGCACCTCACCTCCGACTGGACTACCGATCGATCGAAACAAGATTTAATTAATAAACGAAGACGAACGTCGAAGCTTAAATATCTGCTTCGAACTTCAGATCAGGAAACAATCCGCCCTGTTCGAACTGAGTGGTCCACTCGTAATGAATTTAACAAGTTTTAATGTCAGGTTTTTAATATGCGTGTTGTTGTTGTTGTGTGTCTTTAAAAGTTGTCAACACCTCAAATTTCCTTCGAGATCAGGTGAGATTATCACCTTCTTTTCATTCTACTGCTGTCCTTTTCTTTTCCGTCCATCTGTTGCTCTCCTTTCTTCCTTCTTCCTGCTTTTCTTCCTGTCTTGTTTTTCCTGCTCGTCCTTTCCTCCTTACTATACCATCTTTCTGTCTATCTATCTATTCCTTCTTTCCTTTCTTCATTTTTTCCTTCTTTCCTTTCTCAGATGGAGAGTGTGTTTAAAGGATTAGACGGGTGCACAGAAGAGGAAAAACTCCAGAGGCTGGTGAAACTGAAGCTCCGTTACTTTTCTCCTAGAGAAGTTGCCAACATCATGGGTTTCCCTCCAACTTTCAGTATGTTAAATGACTTCTTTTTTTTGTTTTTGCTTTTGTTCAGACAACATGCATTTTTTTCAATTGTACCTCAGAATCGTTGCAGTTATCCATTTTATTCCACCTACAGAAACTATAACTACCATTGTACAGTAATTGTGTCAAGGTCCTTTTTTATTTTGCTTCATTTCATTAAAACAAAATGATTTTGATTTGAATCTTTTTGGAGGAAAATGTGTACGTCCACTGCTCATACATTCATACTCATTCTGGAATGCGCACATTCTACAGATGACACAGCTGACAAATGCGCATAAATTAATACTAGATGAACACAAAAAGAGAGAACAGTACTGCATTACTGAGGCAAATCCATCATACTGAGCTGTATGGTGCACTCACACATTGTCTATGCTGTCCGTCTGTTTGACCCTTGAAGTTAACGTTAGTGTTGCCAAACCTTTTCAAAATATTATTCTAAATATCTTATTGGATTTTGAGCATTTGAATGGAGTATACGCTCATGTGTTACTGTACTAACTGCTTTTATGTATTTTGCAGACTTTCCTGAACAAATATCTACCAAGCAGCGGTACAAAGTTCTTGGAAACAGCCTCAATGTTCAGGTGGTTGCCAGACTCCTATGTCTGCTGGTCTCTTAGGATTGGTGATGCACCAACATTGGAAATCATCTTGTTTTTGTGGCATCAATCAAACAATGAACTCTGCCCAATGGCCATCACTCAAAATGTGTCATTTGTTTTTTGTAGATATTATATATTTCTTCTATATATTATTTTTTATGTTATCTATATATTATTTAATTTTAATTAAAATTAAATTAAATATTATATATTCTATATATTATTTTATTATTTTTCTTTAAATTTGTGTCAAGTAATATTTTTATCATAACTTTAAGGGATTAATAATGTATACTAGTCTGGACTGAAGAAAAAAATGTGCTCATGCTGAGCAACGATCTGATTACTAATAAAATTGCAGAGATATTTTTTCACCTTGCATTTATGGGTAGTGACTTTTAGCCACTTTGTCATGTCAGCTAGCATCAATAACTAGCTTACTGATGCAACAGCAGACACTTATGAAAGGGGAAAAGAAACTTGTTTTCTTCAAACTGTGATTCAAAAACTGAATGAAGATAGACAATATAAAACCGAATGTGTGAGTGAAAATTGGTGAGGTGGGGCAAAAAGATGAGCTCACTTCCAGTACACTTGAATGTCAAAACAGGAATGAGTAAAACACTATGATGAAGGTGCAGTTGTAGTTGCAGTAATCCAGTCTGATGCACCTGAGGTTAAACTAATAGAGCTAAAGGCAAAACCTTACAATTCACTTCAAAAACCCCAAAGTCATGTAGACCCAGTTCTTGCCAACATAAGGGGTACATGGTGATGCTGTTTGAGATACCCAGCCTTACCTGCAGGATTCATGTGCACTGTATATCGGATGGAATGTTATTCAAGAAGTCAATGCAAGTGGAGAGGAAAAGTAAACTCCCAACCATCATTGGAAAAAAAACGGGGAAAGTGGCAGTAGTTCAACGAGAGGAGAGCAAAGAAATGAAAGAGCAGGTCAGGTAATAAAACATGCAGACCCAAAAATTAGAGATTTTCTTGAGAAAGGACAAAATGAAAATAATCGTTTACCGAATTAAATCATACAAGCATGATTAGTATTCCACAGTGTTGTTGATGATACAGATCCATTGATGCAGGTCCATGGATGCGGACCTAACCACACTATTCCCTAATTAGACTGTCCCCTAACTAATCTGTCATCCACTCAGACTATTCCGTAGCGAGACTGTCACTTAACCAGACTATCATCTAACCAGATTGTCCCCTAAAATATCCCTAAATTATGAAAATAAATTATCAACCATTAGACATGCAGACTTAATTGTGCATAATTATCTGTAAGTCACATAAACAATGACAAAGTATGAAAAGGAACGCAAAAGTCATGAGAACACACAAGCTAAAAAACATACTCAACGAACAAGAATGAGATCCAGTCTCAACTAATGTATGCATCCGCTATCTATCCGTCTGACTGAAAGAAGTAATGCTAACCAGACTGTCCTCTATAAAGACAGTCTCTTAACTAGACTGTCCCCTAACCATCAGTCACCCAACCAGACTGTTCCCTAACTAGACTGTAGCCTAGCCAGACTGTAACCTAACCATACCGTCTCGCAGTGGTGGGCAGTCAGGGCCAGCAAGGCCTTCTCTGCTAGTCTAACATAACCAGAAATGATATTTATGATAAAAGTTAATTATATTTTAATGCATTTTCTTTAAATAAATATATTCAAATCTGTGTATAAATATATAATTATACATTGGGATATGACAAAGGCCAACACTGGGTCAGTGTTGTATTTTTAGGTTAGAGATGTTTTATCCAATCAGAATTTAGCTAGCTGGTGTTGCCAGGCTGAATGAAATCTGCCCAGGACAGTCAGAATCTAGAATGCAGGTCTCCCTTCACTGTGAGTGAACAGGAACACACATTAATAGACAGATGCGATAGCCAATCAGATCACAAGTTGGTGATGGTAAGGCCTTCTAGATGGCCTCATGTTCACCTGACATGTACGTGTCCTGTGATTGGATACTCACTCTGAGAAGGCGGTGCTATGCAGACGCTATGCAGGCAAACATTTGAAGAGAAGCTCTAGTGAGAGGAGGGTCCGATCCCTAAAGGAGCTAACCTGTTATAGCTAATTTGAACTAGGTAACCTGTTCTAGCTAACCTGAACTAGCTAACCTGTTCTAGCTAACAGTGTTCTTGAGGAAAGAAAGGAGAATGGATTTTGTGTTTAAATAAGCCTTTTGAACAGCTGTTTCGGTGAGTACAAACATTTTATTTATATAAGTTTTCATATTTAACTTTCTTGTCATTCAATTTCATTCATATAAAATCAATTATGATGAAATAAAATGACAAATATACTAAAAAAAATGATTGCTCTTCTGCAATGCGTGTAAATAATGTGATGCAGTTGCGCAGCTGTGTGATAGTAGTGGAAACGCAAAGAGACTTGTGTCCCTGCTGGAAAATAGCCCACTTTATACATGATAGAAGTGATCCAACATCTAGTAGTGTGTTAGTGTGTGTCTATTTCACTTCTCTAGCTGTGGTGTCATAAGTGATGGTCATTTCAGTCGGTTTTGTCAGTCCTGAACGCTACATAGGTGGCAGTGGTGGGAGCAGCTTATCGTATTTTGGGTTGTATTTATTCACGTTTGACTAAGGAGAACATCACTGAAGGCCTAAGTGTGAAATGCACAGCCCGCCACTGCCGTCTCATAACCAGACTGTCCCCTAACCAGACTTTTCACCTAACCAGACAGTTCCCTAATCAGTTTTTTTTTTTCCTTTTTTTGCCTGACTTTGTAAAGCACTGCAAGGCAAGTGCTTTATAAATAAGAATTTGCTTGACATAGGTTATTAATGTGACAAAAGGAAGAAGTATGGCCAGGGCTCTTCTACTAGGTAGTGTCATCTTTCTCCACTCCAATCCAAAATGTAGCTAGTACCTTTGACTGAAACTGTGTCTCATGTTGACTGAAGAGTGGACATCAATGAACTACCTGTCCTCTGATGAGTTGAAGTCAGCAGGTGGTGTTGAACTGGAGAGGCCATGGATGTCCTGGTAATCAAATCGTGGTTGAGTTCCATTTTACTCACTTTCTCAGAATAACCAACACTCAAAAACAAGTAGTGAAACCTAAAAAATCATCAGTGTAAATCTAAATCATTTTGAGATTCTCTCGTCTATAAGAAAATGAATGAATGGAATTTAAAATGTTTTTTTTCTATATGTTCAGAGCTTCCCAGCATGAATGGTGCTCATAGGTTTAAAACAAACAAGTTAGCCACACAGATTGTTTTTCACTAAAGTCTCGGTTTGGAGGCTTCCATAGTCAATAAAAGAAAATAACTCGCCCCTTGAGTCTCACCACTAGAGTAGAAAACATTACATTTGGTCCTGACCGCCCCACTGGAGGAGACAACTAGAAAACAAGTTGATAATGGATTGGATTTATAAAGTGTTTTATACTTAAACCGTTATCGACTCACTCCAGTCACACAGTGGTAACAAACTGTGATCAAAGGAACAGAAATATGAACCACCAGCAGACATCCATTCACATCCATGCACTGCTGTGAGATGCTGGAGGTGAGGTGCTGAGGTCAGGTCACTGCTACACAAACAGGTGTGTTACGGTCTCCGTTGTTTCAAAAGAACCTGCTTCCACTTAAACATGAAAGACTAAGAAAGTTCAAAAAGAAAACTAAGTCAAAAGTAAGAAGAATAATAATAATCAGAATGCACACATGTTTGAGTGTAGTTCAGCACTTTAATATTAACTCAGAGGCACAAATACAATTTACAAGGCTACCTTCCTCTATGTGTGCCCACAAGGAACAACTGATCCATCCTGAGGCCTGCAGCTGAGCCAAAGAAGAGCAGAAACACACACACACTCGCACGCACACACACACACACACACACACACACACACACACACACACCTGCTGGTGCTCTCATATAACAGAGGTGTTCATTAACAAATCAGATTTAACGTCTGGATCCGAGCTTCTGCGACACCTTGAGGTAGATTTAATCTCCACTCACGGAAAACGTTCCAGATGGGAAACACCCGGACAATCCTGTTTACCTCCAGAAACCGTCTTCTTTCTGATTTTAGCGCCTTCTGTTTAAGGTTTTATGCTTTGTTTTCTGTTACCGCTACACAGCTCAGTAGACTAGAACAAATAAAGTTCTCTAATGATTTTAAAATGCTTCGCTATCTGTTTCTGATGAGTTAGAACAAAATCTCCATCCTCACACGAACCACCTCTCTCTGCCTCCTTTCATAAAAATCACACGGAAACACAAGACTTTGACAGAGGATCAGTTATAATGTTACACCCCAGAAACCCAAACTAGGAATTAACGCAGTCACTAAACAACTGAACAAAAGAAAACAAAGGACTCAAGTAGTATGACCCACAATCACAAGTTGCCGTTCGCTTGCAGGAAAATCTGACTTTCTATTTTAAAAATGCTGCAAAACTAAAAAAAAAAAAAAAAAAACAATGTGGAAAAACACAAGAAGACTTTTCAGTCTGAGTTCCTTCCTCCACACTTGATTAGGTGTTAAATGGTTTGAAATGCCTTTACCTCCGCTAGCACTAGTAGCTCCTGTACTTCATGAATTAATGTGCATTCATATAGATTCCTTTTTGGAGGAGCTTGTTAGTTTAAAAAGCAGCAGCTACTGCGACCAATACTACTTCCACATTTTCTTTTTCTCTGAGACATTTTTGGCACATTTTCTCCTACACATGCTGATAAACAGGTCATCTATTCAGTCTGGGACAACACAGATGTTATAATATTATAAAAACAAAATGAAAGCATTAGTATTAAATATCATGGGATGCCTCGTCTGGTGCATCATCAGTATGAGGAGACTGCAGCGCTGGGTTTAATGGTAGAAAGCATCACTGAAGGCGAACAAGCCACATCGGAGGACACACTGAATAAAGAAAGTCAACGTTGCTGAAACTGAGATGTAGGAAACACTACACTAAGGTGCCCGTTTGTGCTTTAAAATGTTAATAGAATACTTTTTTTTTTTAATTATAAAAACTAGTAGACTTGTTTAATATTTTAAAAACTTGCTACTGTCAAACGTCCCTTTGATTTGAATAACCCCAACTGAGCACATATCTCTAACCATTAACGTGTATACATGTCATTTATGAACTTTATAAATGGTGCTAAGGTATAATGACCTATGGCTATTTCCCCTATTCAAACATGTAGCATTATAATAGCGTCCACCATGTGGTGAGTATTTACACCCCCCCTCAACTCTCCTCTTCAGCGGCTGTTACTGAAATCCATGAGCATTTCTCTACACGTCTGTATGTGTGTCTCCAACGACCGCTGAATGTTTGTCAGAGTCAACGCCAGACAAACTGAGAGACTACAAGGTTCACATCAAGAACATGTTCAGGTCTGCAGAGCTTCACAAGGTGGGGGCAGTAATTCAACATCAACGCACGAAGGAACGAATATGAGAAAGTAACAGAACTTTATAAGCTTTCCAGAAGTAAATGGACAGTATGAAGTGTCTCTATGCTCTGTCTTCCATGTGGGGGTATGATCACATGCTGTGCTGTTCCTCACAGCCAATCAGCTTGTTCTTTTCCTCCTGACGTCTTTCAGAAATCCGTCCCGCCTTCCAACAGCCCCAGTTCCTTCATCATAACCAAGTTAGGCTTCTTCTTTGAAAATGCCCAGTGGCCAGTATCCATAGCAACAGCACGTATGCAGAATGAGGGGGTTGAGAGTGTTTTTGGTTTTTTTTTATTTTGATTTCTTAAGAGTAGATGGTGATGACTTCACGGCCACCGCCTCGCACCAGTAGGACCCGGTTCAGACCCTCCATGAGAACCTCCAAGAATTCCATGTCTGAGGAAACACAGGTCAAGGTTTAAAGCAAAACAGAACATCACCTCGTACCACAAAGGCTCACCTTCCATGGCACCAAGATGGCCCTAGAAAATCTCTTCCATGAATGGCTGAAAAGCCAGTGTGGAGTTCCACAAACCAAAGTAGTCAAAGCATTCAGAACACCTGCCTCCACCCGATGGAGGACGGAGTCTCCTGAAGTTATTCAGCTGATGTTAAAGTTATTTAATCATTAAAATCTTGCAAATGAGATCTGAGCTTCTCAAACTGCATTGGACATGGAGGAAGGCCTGCCTCTCTGTTGGTTCTACATACGTGATCCCTTCAGTTCCTCTCTCCAGACAAAGGCTTCACTGGCCTAAACTTTAAAACATCTCGTGTAACTTTTCTCATTTATTCGATGGAGAACGTAGACGAGAGCGGTGAGACTGAAGCTGTAAAGAAGAAGCAGGAGGTTTAGAAGAGTTCTCAGGTGGACTCAGGAGTTCTCAGCTCCTGTCCTTGAAGGATACAGTTTTCATCTCCTCCTCTGTTCCCGGGGGGTCCGGGCATGTTGAGCAGAACCAGGTGAGCTCCCTGCGACTTGTTGACCACCACCTCATTTAGTTTCACCGCCGTGTGCATTCGGCGGACATTGGACTGGTTCCTAGTTCATCGAGGAGGTCAAACCGTTAGCATCAGACGACTTAACCAATGTGGAACCAGACACTCTCTTTATGCTGGGGTCTGATCTGATTTAGATCTCAAAAATTCATCAAGATGTTTTTCACAACAGGCATTTTGACGCGTTACAACCGAAAAAGCAGCGGTTCTGTTTAATTCCAGACCCTAGAAGGGAGAAGCTAAACTGGAACTGAGCAATCACTGATGTTACCTGCTGCTGCTTTCCCAGCCATCACATGTCAAAGTGTCTTTACCCAGTCCTGAGACAATCAGGAGCACAACACTCACTAATGCACGTCTAGAGACACATTCACCAACACATTTTATTCAGGACCGTAATTTCCACACTACTGAGCGCACCTGAACATAAACCGCACCAACTAAATTTTAAAAGAACAAAAACATTGTACATGTATAGGTCACATCTGTCTATAAGCCCCAGGTGTTAAAGTGTTAAATCATTAAATATTTACGAAGCTCAAAATTTTCATCAGGGATGATGTGGAAAGAGTTTGTTCAAAACACAAACGAAAAATTCTACGCTAGCGAAGAATAACTTTCCCCTACAGGAGATTTAAAAAAAAGTTTAATAAAAGAACTGGTACAATTATTATTATTACAATTATTATTATTACTATTATTATTATTGCTATTATTTTTTATTATTATTATTACTATTATTATTATTATTACTATTGTTATTATTACTATTATTATTCTCAGTATTATTATTATTATTATTGTCTTCCTCAGGGCATTATCTCTTGATCACCTATCTGTCTTACTATCGCACTTCCTGGTAGGGTGCCCCCTGGAGGTTGGTAGCTCATAAAAATCTATTGATTAGCCTCATTTTTTTAAACTGCAGGGTTCAAAGCATGTGACAAAGTATCGGTTTATAGTCTGGAAATTACGGTACATCATTTTAGTAGAAACAGTTGTGATGGCGTGATGATTAGCCTCATGCACATAGAAGAAGACAAAGCATGGTGAAGGCAAGACTTAATAAAGAGACATCATTTATAAGGTCATGTTGCCCTGAAGCAGAACTGGTGATAATAATGTGTAATTCCAGACTAAGCTGCATGTGCTGATGGCTCAAACTGGATCCTGCTGATCTGTAAATGTTGTCTCTTGATTTTCATCTTTGCTCTCAAAGCGTGTCAACAGTCAGAAGCCAACATTCAGCAGGACAATCGGACAAAGTCCTACTTCCTGCTGGGAAACATTTGTGCCATAATGTCAAGAACAAAGCCAAAGAAAGAGACATGGAAAGCACAAATTTGTTCTTGCATACAAAAAAAAAATGTCACATGCTGTCAACCAATGGAGGCTTTTCCACCAGACACGCTTGAGGTCCATCAGTAGGGTCGCAACGGGATGAGATCTTCACAGGCGAGCCAGAATTTATTAGTTATTCATTGTTATATAACCCAGCAAGGAATGAAATGAAATACTTCATGTGCCATCACGAAACTCTTTACAACTTGAGTTTGTCGGAATTTTTGGACAGCGCAGATGCCGCAAGGAAAAATATTTGATTTTCTTATTTTATGATCAACAATAAGAACTTGTTTTTCTTTGAGTCGTAACTTGGTTGCAAATAAGGCCAGACAGGAAGTCTTTTTTTGTTTTGTTTTCAGCAGCTTCTGCCTGAAGAGCAGTGAGGAGATCACACATGTGTGACCCTCTCGTTGTGTTTGTGGCATAATAACCGCCAAATCTCAAACTGAGGTGTGCTGTGAAGAAGAGGCGCCGCCGCAACCTTACCGCGCACGTCAACACACAAACACAGACAAACAGGCAGGAGGCGGACAGAACAGAGCTAGAGTCACCACAGCAGCAGCACAAGGAGGCCTGGGGGGGGTCAAGAGAAGAACACTTACAGACTCTCCCACTCTCTAAAGGAGAAAACGGGACAGAACAACAGAAACACGCTTAGATGCATCCAAGCTCTGGACCACATGATTCAACCCGTCCCCACTGGGATGCGTGACCCCCAACCCCACTAGGTCGTCAGTTTTTTTTCTGTGCTATAGGAATGTGTTTACCAAGCCTGATTGACATTTAATCTGTAAAGGTGGACCAGGACACTGGTGGTCACATGGCCAGCAGTGGGATGGGGAGGGAGGGGTGTTCACATGACTGCAGAGGTGTGCTAGACGTCTGTGTGGACAGGCCATGCAAATGTGACTGGCTCCACATGTAGACACACCACATGCAGCATGAATGCACACGTCATGCAGACGGTCGTCGGCCGCTGCCCTGCCTTCACTGAACTGTTGTCTCCACCTTGTGCCGGAGATCACTTCTTACCCTCCACATATTCTGACCTTTAAAACTCGGGAAAGGTGCACATGTCTCTCACCAGGCACAGGTAGCACCATATTGTATAGTACAGTGTTTTCGGTGGCCCTTTTCAGCTACAGACACACACCCAGAGGCCGATCAGAGAGACTTACGGCTTCATGTTAAACAGGTCGCGTACGGCTACGTTGGCGTTGCATTCGCGGTTCCGATTCCGCTCGGTGAAGAGCTTGTCCTTCGTCCACGTCATGTGAACCCGCTCAGGCGCGCCTTCGGCTTTGTCATTAATCGCCGCATGAGAGGCCGTGTTTCTGTCGTGGATGAGCTGGGCCTGGAGAGGAGGAGGAGACGAGATGAGAGACGAGCAGAAGGGAGGAAGGTTAGGGGGGGGGGGGTTGCTCGAAGGTGACGAGTTTCAGATGACGAGATCGAATCAGAAACAATGGTGAAGGTTAAAAAGAGTCAAGGACAAACAGCACAATATGTGAGATGTGGTGAAACCATGCTAGAAAATAACTGGAACAATACAAACCTTCACTGCTCTACGATGGTGGAACACATAATAATAATAATAAATGGACAAATACACATGAGGAAGACAAAAGCTGTGCATGCATTCTGCAGCTTAATGATGGACGACAGTGACAGTGGTGAAAATAACACACAGCCTCCAAAGAGTAACACACAGGTTAAAAGAACTAACTAGTCTACAGCAGCTCAATAAACTGATGCTGGTGCAGTTTGTTCTCAGAGCAACATTTTTTTAATCTCATCTATATGAGACAAATACTTGATTTACTTCTGTAAATATTATCAACAAGTATTTTGCAAGTATTTTTTTATTTGAGTATTTTTTTCACGTATTTTTGAGAAAAAGGCGGTAGGAGTTTAACAAGTTCACACTTATTCCTACTCATTTTGGGACAGTGTTCACACCTTTCTGGTATATTTATTATTCTTATTTTGTTTTTGTTATTCAAAATAATTGAACTCATTCATTCATTCATTCATTCATTTATACAAGCTTTATTGGTCTTAAATTAGAGATGGATCAATTGTTGATTGGCTGTTGTAGCTGCCGATTAGTTATGTGTATATAGTGACATACTTTTCAGTACGATTCTAGATCTGCAGAGCGCATAACTAAAGTGGTAAAATCACGTCATGAAAAAAGTAACCATTAATTACGTTTACCTCCAAAATGTAGACCAGTGGAGGTCTAACTAAGGAGAAAAGGGGAAATACCTCAAACCTGGACTTTACTTCAAGCAAAATGTGCTTAATCATTCTTTAGTTCTGTCATCAATAATCAACTATCAATACATAAAGGACAGGACGTCACATGCAGTTGGAGTCATTGTTGTCTAGTCTGCAGACTGTCACAGGTAAAACAGTCGGGGGAGGAAGACAACGGTGGCGATGGGCAAAGGGAGCACAGTATTGTCCTAGAACACAGAGCAGGGAGGTTCTGGGGTCCAAACCCCAAGAGGAGCTTGGACTGAGGCTCGTTCACTGTATTGGGTACAAACCAGTCACACTGACTCTCTGTTAGCAATGCTAATGCTAGCATTCAACTTAGAAGACACAACTAGAAGCAAGTGTTGGCGCTCAGGAGGTTGTGACGTCATCCTGAGGACGTTTGAGTCCAACAGTGTTCAGAGAATCCTAAAACAATACTGTCCATTCTGTCCACCACACTGTTCAGGGAGGATGGGATGGGCTGATGGGAAGTCCAGCAGCTGGCTTGTTTCCACAAAGGAGCTCTGAGCGACAGAGCTGGACCATGAGCAACAAGAGGAAGCTTGTCTTTCTCATCAGACGTGACCTCTGATGACATTATGGGTTGTTCTACACTCAGTCAGCTTCTGAGCAGTCGGCTCTGAAGTTACCCCAAGAGCCTGAACTCACTCCACCCATTAACCAAGCCATGTGTTAGCGCTGACGCTACGGCTACTCCCAAGTTATTAAGCTTTAGAAAACAACTACCACACATTTTAAACATTAATTCTCTTCTGATATGACTATTTCATAATAAATGTTAAGTGAGAATCACAAATTTTTCATTCAGAATCATTGAACTCATGACAGACTGTCTGTTCTGAACACTTGGTGAACGTCGACATTCTGAAGCCCAGATCTGAAGCCTGGACAATGATTCGGACGACAAGCAGCCTCCGTCTCCACATGATCCACCTTTGTGAAACAGGACAGGAGTCTAACGCTAAGGGACAGCGGCGGGGGTCACGATGGGGCTACCTCATCCTCCTGAGAATCCTCCATCAGTGAGGACTGTCGGCTGAGGGTCTTGGTCTGGGCCGTGTTCTGGTTCTTCCTTCGGATGGAGCTACGTGACTCATCAGTGATACTCTGAATCTGAGGCGCGGCGCAGACGTGATGTCACAAGAACAAGAAAGGGCCAGTCGTCACTTCATACATGTCAGAATCTGTGTCATATTAGTGATCAGGCTTGTGCTGACAGCATCCAATCAGATCTCCATAGTAACGGTGCGTTCCTAGAGCTGAGCTGGGCAGTGGTAAAGCACTGGGGGTCGGGGTTAATACCTCTCTCTCCCTCTCAGTCCTGGACAGCTGCATCTGTTTGAGCATCTGAGACCTCTGCTCCATCACCAGGGTCTTCTCATAGGTGAAGGCTGAGATGTCGTTGTCATGCTGCACAGCAGGAGAGAAAACACAAATAAAGACTGGGAAACAGGAGGACTCCAGGAAGTCAGGTGATACAACCCCGAGCCGTCTTCCAGCCAGGTCCGGTCTAAATCATGGATGTTACTGAACTGGTGAAGAAATATTGTTAATTTACACTGAACATCCACACCCTTTAACTGTTACTAACAGTCCTTTATCTGAGAACAACATATAATCTCAGGTTGGTGTAGCGATGAAGGCTCACCATCTCCACCACCTCCACTTCTGCATCCAGTCGCAGGTGGTAGAGGAACATCTGGAGATCCTTCTTCATCTGTATGCTGTTGTCATCCATCTGGGCCACAGTGAAGATACGCATCTTACACTTCCTCCACACCTGGAGGAGATCCCACAGCGATCACGAGTGAAGGTCAAAAAATGAGAAATATCACAAAGGTTTTCAGCCCTTCAGGCGTCTCAGACCAACGACACGTGACAGACCTTGTGCTGTCGCAGCAGGAACGGCAGCAGCATCAGCAGTCCTCCGTCATGGACCACCCACCACACGTCAATGCTGCCCTCCCCCAAGCGATCCTGATTGGTCGGAAAACTATCCACGTTCTTTGCCACAAGCAAGGCCTGATGGGCCGCCGTGGTCTCCCTCACTGTCTCTGCATGGACAGAGGAAGAGGAAGGGGAAGAGGAAGGGGAAGGGGAAGGGGAGGGGGAAGGGGAGGGGGAGGGGCTTATTGATCAGGTTTTGTATTTGACATTAAGACATTGCTTTCCCACATAGACAACATAAATTTTGTTACCATTTCTTAGTATGAGTCTTAAAAGTTCATCCTGTACATTTAAATATACAGGTAGTCCTCAAGATACAAACAGTCAACTTATGAACATTCGTAGATACAAACAACCGTGCGCCACCATTTGGATTAATATAATTTCCCTTTCAGTCAGAATCCCCTCCCCCCGAGCAGCGTAGATTAAAGCCTGGCTTAGACTGTACACCCCCCAGCAGAAAATTTATCGAGCAGAGGAAGAGATGTTAAAGTTACATTACGGCACTACAGGATTTTATTTTGTTTATATGTTGTTTTTATGTCCTGTAATTGTTTCTGGTCAGTCTGAGGTAACAGTACTTCAGTATTTGGAGTAGTAATGAAATTAAAATTGTAGATTGAAATAGAGATTATAGATTTAAATTTAATAAATAATCAACCTGACGAACAATTCAGCTTACGAACGACCTCTTGGAACCAACTGTGTTTGTAGGTTGAGGACTACCTGTAATATATTATTTACAATGTAGGCGACTTTCATTTCTATTGAGACTATTTATCTTGATCCTTGTCTTGTGTACCGATGAAGTTCTTCCATGAATGTGCGTCATTAGACTGCCTCCAGGTCCCGGGCCAGGCCATCAGGACTGTGTTGTGCTTCATGCCTCCCAGCCCTGCAGACTGGATGAGGTGGGAAAAGCCGTCCCTGAGGTTTGACGACACCACCACATGGCAGAAACCTTTAGTTCGCTCTGCTGACATGGAAGACTTGATGTTCTGAATAGAGAAAGACAGAAGAGGAGGAACAGACACCTCACTGATAGCACACCGACAGCTGAATGGAATCATGTCACAGATTCAGAAGATATACCACCAGTAGATGGCAGAGTTCATTTGCAGTGAGTTGAAATGCTGGACGTCAGAGTGACGACAGGATAAACCACGGTAATACTCAGTGATGGATGGAAAGATCAGTAAGTGGATGTAGAAGACTTCGCTCTACCTGCTCAGCGTTCTTGGCCTCTGCATCTTTGGTGAGATAAGTTCCTTCGAGGACGTTTCCCACGATGGTCAGGCCTTTCCCTGCCTTCAGCTGTGAGGTGAAAGACAGCAGACGAGGGTGTTTGACTCCCTGATCGGAGTCCAGGTTCAGGAGCACCAGCAGCTGAGGCCTGGATGCGTCAGCAGGAAAAGAAAACATGTCAGACTGCTCTCATTGAGGAGGTGGGGGGGAGGTCACATGGTCCCCAGGCCTGGAATAAAACAGACCTGACTCCTGGGCTTGCACTAGGAGCTAGTTTGACTAAGCCACTGTGGCTCCGGGTAAAAGAATTGAACAAGCCACAAAAAGCCACATTCAGTGTCCAAGACAGTAACGCAGCAAGCGGACGACTGACGCTCGTCGTGGGTGGCATGGGGGGGGGGGGCATACCCCCCCCCACGGGAGGGTCCGGGTGGCCTTCCCCGGGAAATTTTTTAGAAAATGGGGTTGTATTCCCTCATTCTGGTGCATTCTGAGGGCAAAATCTTCTGTTCAATTTACCTACAAAAATACACTAAAGTCAACAGTTCAAGCTAAACTATCTACTGTATATTTCTATCCTATTTTATGCAGGTATAAATGTGAGATTCAACAATTGAAAACTAGCATTCACCATGTGAAGATAGTCATACAAAATATTACTCAATGTTTACTTGTAAGTTTTACTTGGACTAGAATACATTTAACTTTGACCACCACCAACACCATTGGTATTCATTCATTCATTTTCCTAACCTGCTTAATCCGCTTACACAGGTTGCGGGGGAGCCGGTGCCTATCCTGGCAGTCTCGGGACGTGAGGCGGGGGACACTCCGGGCACGACGCCAGTGTACCACAGAGCCACATAGAGACAAACAACCATTCACACACACACTCACTCCTACGGTTAATTTGGGACCGGCCAATCAACCTGAAGCGCATGCTTTTGGAGGTGGGAGGAAGCCAGTGAACCCGGAGAGAACCCTTTCAGACACGGGGAGAGCATGCGAACTCCGCACACACCATTGGTATGCCATAGTTTATTTTATTTTTTTAATTCAATAACATGATTTTTCATTTCAATTTAAAAAGGCATGAAAAATAGCAAGCGAGGTTAATACACATTTACATGCATCGCTGGTTTTTCCTGCCGGTCACAGGAATCAAAAGTCATTGATAATATCATTATAATAATAATATATAATATATATAATATAATATATATATATATATATATATATATATATATATATATATATATAAAAATATATTATATATAATATATATTATATATATAGTATATATATAATATAATAATATAATATCATGATAATACATTGATAATATCTTTCATTTACCTTCTGATCGGTCAGTCACCACGCCTCCCCCTCTCAGGATTCACCATTTGTTTATTAATGAGTATTTTAACACAAACTTTACTATAAAACACTGGATTCTTTCAATCGATCGTCCTCACCATGTCATACACCAATTCGCGGGTTCAGCTTGTAAAAAAACAATATTTCTGTTTTTCATTGGACGAGAGGAGGTCATGACCCGAGTGCATATTTAATGATCGGGAGCGTTCGAGTCACTTCGGCTATTTCCGTCGGCATGCTTCAGCTAAATTCCGTCGGCATGCGGAAATAGCGGCGTTAGCGCCGCTCGCTAGCGGAAGTAGCGCCGCTCGCTATTTCAGCTAGCGAGCGGTGCTAACAAGCGGCGCTAGTGAGCGAAAAAGTTGTGGCTACACATTCTAAAAACCTTGTAGCCAATCTGGCACTAGCCATTCGCCATGGCGAAGTGGCGAATGGCTAGTGCAAGCCTAGTGACTCCACTGTGTAAAATACAGTAGAACCTCAGATTATAATACTGTAGAAACTGATATTTTGATACAGTAGTACAGAAAAGTCACACGAGAACGCATGAGCTACGTCTTTACTCCACCAACCAGAGCAAGATCCGGTCTCACTGATGTTTTATTCACCCACAGAGGAGTGATGGTGTCCTGAAGCAAAGCTAAATTTTCTCTCGTATGTTGAACAAAAACACGGACAGAGCGATGACTCATATCTCAAAAAACTCGTATGTCAAGCAGCTCCTGTCTGGAGGGACTACTGCATGTTATTTCCAACAAGAAATGAGTAGCAGTATTACTAGCTGTCATATAATGCTATTAGTAGGGCATTAGCGTCACTTTCGGTCCACCATAACAGCGACAGGGCCTGCTCTGTCAACTGTGACCTTACGTTTACTCACCTCCAGTTCTTAGTGTGTGGTGGCGCCTCCTCCAGGCGAATGAGGGCGTAGCGTGCTGCGTTGAGAGAGAGGCCACGGATCCCGTCTCCCCACTCCTTCTCTGCCCTAGAGCCAAAAAAATAGAACACTAGTGACATCATTAGTGGACATGTCATAATTTATGAGGAGACCTCCATGTTAACATAATAGAAGATTTTCCTTAAATCTTTTTTTTGTGCTCATTCTGTATTCATGATTTTGCCCTGTAAATTTGTTTGTTTGCATTACAAAGTCATTCTTACCCTCTGTACTCAATGTATTTGTAGATGCAGCCGGCGATGGCCATGGCCACAATAGCGTAATACCAGGAGGAGATGAACATGAGGGCCAGACACAAACTCATCCCCAGGAAGGACAGAGCCCTGTGGGGGGGAAACACACTTTACCACAGGCTGTCAGTGGGTTCATGGGAATGTCGGTTCCTAATGGACGGCTGAGAGGCTTAAACCTCCAGTTCAATGTTGAAATCCACAGCTAACAATAGTGCCGGGTTATATTGTTCTAAGTCTTTGTACTGGAAGTAATCCCCCTGAAGGCCATCATCATCGTCACCCCACTCAGTAGGTGTGTGTGTGATGGTGAAGGTGAAGTGTGTGTGTTGTGGCTGCAGAGACAAACGGAACCATCCTCACACACCAGTGATAGTATTTGAAGCGTGGCCTCCAGTTCGGTGTGCACAGCAGGGTCTGCACCGCACACGCCAAGTTCACAAACAGGTAGCACATGAGGAAGAACCTGAATGAAGACACGAGGCACACGTGTTAAATTCAGCTAGGAATTCACAGGAAGTGGCTTTAAGAAGCCAAATCCTTTGTGTGGTTTGCTGGACTAAACGATGGGATGGTTCAAACGGATGCTGACATGGAGAGAATGGGGGCCACGGCGTCCAGGGAGGCGATGAGGATGCCGATCTCACAGATCCCAGCAGTCAGCAGCAGAGCCCAGGTGGGTTCTCCGTTTGCTTTCCCGTGACCAAACACCTAACACACAACCAGGAAACATGTGAAACACGTGAAGCAGAAACGCTCGCGCGAGGGAGGAGCACGGCTGTGGCCGGCGCCGCTTTGACCAACCTGGAGGAAAGGGATGATGCCATCTCTCGCTATCGCCTGCAGAAGCCGTGGGGCGCCAGTTAGACTCTGTAGCCCCGCCCCACAGCAGGAGAAGAATGAGCCAATCACAATGACCCAGGGAGAGGGCCACGATAGCGTGCCTATGACGAGGTTTCCTTTCACCGAGTCACCAAACCTGTAACGCAAACATTTGTCACTACAGTGAAACATCAAGTTGATCATGTTCATTCATTCATTCATTCATTCATTCATTATTTGATGTTGTGATAAAATTTTATGTTGTGATATGTGCGATTCTCTTTTAATAGTACAGTTAGTGTTTGAATATGTATATTTTTACTATATTGTAGATGTATTTTACTGCTTTTATTGCTTTTTATACATCATGGCCAGGAGATTACTGATGAAAACTAGCCTTTTGGCTAATTCTGCCTTTTTTAACCATGTATAATCATGTGTTTTATGAAATTGCATTGTCCCCTTCAAATAAACTAAACTAAACAATGCAAGGTCATTGTTATTTTATAAATAAATGCAAATCTATTAGTGACTTCAGAATCTGTTATTATGCTAACAATCATGTTAAATGCACTTTTGATGTGTTGAAAATAAGAATGTTTAAAATTATTGACCAAGTGACACAAAGGATGCATTTAAAGACTACAGGATTGCATTAAGTTGCTAAAAATGATCTGAAGTGTTTTGAGCCTCTGGTGACGGTGGCTCTCATTGTTCACATTATTTTAACTCTGCAAACTCTTCCTATACTGGTTCAGGAGGCGACATTTAAATGAAGTTGATGACGTGTTCCCTTAGCACACGTGATGTTTTACGGGGTTCTCTCTTCAACTCTTACTTGTCTCGAAGCAGAACTCCTTCAATGCAGGCGCCGAACAGGATGACACAGGTGACGTCTGGAAGCTGCGTTCAGGACAGAAACACTACTCCATCGTACTCTATGTATGTAAGACTACAATATCGTAGCAGCACAGACATGATACTTATCACTGATATAATCATTCTAGTGCTGTTTTGAATTCAGAAAACGTGTTTAAATCACTGCAGAATCCTTAAAGATGAGAGGATACAGATGATGGAGGTCGTAGCGATAGCCAGGATGGTCCCGATGGGAATGGACTTCTGAGCATCCCGCAGGTCCCCGGAGCGGTTGGACCCCGCCATGATACCTGGACCATCACAGAAGTTAAGTCCGCAGCCCACAGAGGAGTCCCACATGTGTGTGTGTGTCGGATCTCACCAGTGACGGATGGGAAGTAGATGCCAACCAGCAGGGTGAAGAAGGTGGTGATGTCATTGACCACGTACGGCATGTAAATGTCTTTGGCGGGGTCGCTTCCTCCCACAGATGGTAGTTTTGTGGCTTCTACCAACATATCCAGATGGCCGTACTGCGACCACATGTTTTCTAAAGGAGACACACAAACAGAGGAGACCAGCTCAGACAACAAAATAGAAAAGAAGCATGCAAGGAGTTTGTAATTCATCATAACAGAGGATACAAACTGTTTTCTGTACAAACTGACAAATATTAGGTTTGTCATGTCCAGCGGTTACATAATGAGGCATGTTCCCAGATTTTGTAGAATATTCAGAAAAAGATTTGCAATCCAAGATGGACGAATGTGTACTCGGATGTTAATGTTTAACAACCTTCTCCATATACAGTAGTACCTTCAGATAGGAGCTGCTCCAGACACAAGTTGTTTGAGATAAAAGTCGTCACTCTGCCCATATTTTTGTTCGACATATGACCAAAATACGATGTACAAGCTGTGCTTTGGGACACCACTGCTAGTTGTCGGCTGGATACAACATCAGCTGAGACCGGATCTTGTTCTTGTTGATGGTAAAAGCATACAGTAGCGTGTGTTCTCGTGACTCATCATTGTTTATGTAACTTACATAAAATTAATTTTTCACAGTTAAAGTCTGCGTGTCTACTGGTTGATCTTTTTTTTGGGTGTTTGGGGCTTTTGTGCAAGACTCAAATGGATTAAAATGATTTTAGTTATTCTGAATGGGGAAATGTTGTTTGACTTACGAGCTGAGTCATGGAATATATTATTAAACTTATATCTCGAGGTACTTTTTTAAAAATCTTTTACATTAATTTCAAGGTATAATTTGGCTGGTTCAGTCTAAGTAGTGGAAGAGAGTGACTGAGAAAATAAAAATTATTTATTTCCCTGGAAAGTTTTTGCAGTTTTATGTAGGTGAGAGCCTACATGTTACTAAACCCTCCCGAGTTCCCACCTGAAATGACTCCGCTGGTCAGGCCGGGGATGCCCTGCATACTGGTCACATTGTTGTTCGTAAAGTACTCGTTGCAGGTGGAGTTAAACCCAGAACCAGCACAGAACAGCTTCCACAGCTGGGTAGTTACCGTCACATTATCTATTTCCTCTGTCTTAAGACAGCGATCGAAGTTGTGGTTCTGAAGAGTCCGGTTCCCTAACATACAAACACTGTGGAGGAAAAGAGACACAATTTGGAATTACTACTATGTAGTAGCAATACACTAAAAATACTGCTACTTATTGCTCTTATTGCTCTCATCCTGGACTCACGGGAAGTCTGGAGGCTCAAAGATGGTCTTGATGACTCCAGCATAGATGGCCAGGATGGAGAGGATGACACAGGCGAGGAAAACCAGGGCCAGCTTGTTGACATACTTCACTCCAACAAACACAACCACAGCCATCAGTGCCAGGCAACATGTACCGTAAACACGCATGTTATTGAGCAGGGCTTCGGCTTCATCCTCCTTCCTCTCTGCAATGAAGATGGCTGCCTTAGGCACAATGTAGGTCTGTGTGGAGAAAAGGACCGACATGCACGTGTTGTTCCGTCAAACTGAGGAAAATCACTTTCAGAAGAAGTTTCTGCACGCTCCACTCACCAACAGGATCTCTATGGTGCCCAGAATGTACATGGAGCCAGCGAAGGTCGTGCCGAGGTAAAAGCAGAGACCGACGGCTCCACCGAACTCGGGGCCCAGAGATCTGGAGATCATGTAGTAGGAGCCTCCAGCTGGAGAGACAGAACAGCTTCATGCTGAAAAGGCTTGTGACTTCTCATCAGTTGAAACAAACTCAGAAAAGTTTGAACGCATCAACGGTCAGGATGTCTGAAACTTTGACTTCATGTTGTTCTCTATCTTCAACTTAGCCCAACTATGACCCATGTCACTTGTTATGAGGCCTCTTAGCCAAGACATCTTACCGGGAACAACCCCGTTGGTTGCGATTGCACTCATGGATATGGCTGTCAGCATGGTCTGGAAGACAGGAGGGAATTAAACAATGAACACAAATCTAAAGAGCTCAACACATTCATTTGAAATAAACGTCTACTGGCTAGTTCATTTTTAGTGTTAGAACATAAAAAGAGAGCAAAGCAGCTGCAGTTGCTGCTGTTGTAGTTCCCGTTCTTCGTCGTCTTCTTCTTCATTCAAAACTGACTTTTCACACTCTTGACTTTTCCACGATCTTCTTTAAATGCTGTTCTTTTTTTGCATGATTTCCACAATAATAGGACTTGAGCCTGCTAAAGTAGTTTAAGGAGCTTATGCTGTAAAGCTGGTGCATTGGTAATGGATACAAGCTTTTCCATAAAATCAGTCTCATTGCGTAGGATATTAACTAACACGAACTCAGGATGAAAGAACCTACAGAAAAAAAAGGGTGGGAAAGAAGATAAGCAGAAATTTAACAAAAGAAAGATGAAAGTTAATAATGAAATAATGAAAGGAAGAGGTTGACAGCAGAGGAACAGAGTTTGAGAAAGGAGAGGGGGATGGGGTCGTGACCACGATAAACCCTGTGCGCTATGATGGGCATCCGCTTTAACGTGGCAGACGAGCTGGAGGAAAGCCAATTAGATAACCATTTTAACTTCCTCTTCCACTGAAACCATAAGCAGCTATACGTTAGCTGACCGGCAGAGAAGAAGAACTTGCAGTGGAAAAAGGAAACAAAGAGATGTTTCCTCTCTGTTGACGACCAGGGTCTGGTCACAGAAATCCCGTATCTCAAATTGACCTACTAATTTACTAAACGACCAAAAATCTCCATGTATTTCAGTTAAGCTGCACAATGCAGTCGTTACAATAAATCTGAATGTTGGTGTTTTCATAAGGTCTCAGTATGAAGATAGTAATTAAGTTATTAGAGAAGTTATAAGTTATACAATATTTAGACTGTGATTCCTTTATCCACACGATGATAGGACAGAAGACGCGGTCAATAATAGTTAGAGAATTGATTGTATGAAATACAAAACTAGTTTTTTTCTGGGCCAAAAAGTCTTGAGACAAAAGCTAAATCAATACAAAAACCCTAAATAATCTGTAATCACTTTGTTAACACAAAACAAACGACACCAGCTCTACCCGTATTGAATTCAGTCGGTTAATAAAACTGCGTGTAGACCCTCAACGCAACATTTATAGACGTGATGAGTCAAGGGCAAACCAAATATGACCTGGGAGAGTCAGTGCCGAGTCAGATGTGGTCTAAGCAGTGAAAATGAACGTTAATCTGTTCGGCTAAGCCGAGCGCTCTCTCTTCTTATGCAACAGTGATGCAGTAAAGCTCTCCTGACGCACTAAGACAGATTGGAATATGAAATGCTGCCTGACTCTGGAGCAACACGATCTGAAACAAAGTCACTACAGAAACAGATTCTTTCCTGATAATGTACAAAATAGAGTGAGCATTCGCGCATCAACGCTGGCAACTTCACCTCATCGCGGATTTTTGGTAGGCAGTCATGTGATACCGTACGCGCATTCTATTGGCTGACGGCATCCGGAAGTGTGCTACGTTCCGTGAGTCTCGGACTTACGTGACACACAAAAGTGTTTTAAACAGTCCATCAGAGTGTGGGAAAAGTGTGTTTTAATATAGATTCTAAATTAAATATTAATGCTCATATCAAAAGTACTGTTAAGAGTGGTTTTTATTATCTAAAGACCATTGCCAGGGTGCGGCCATTTTTATCTCAAACCAACACAGAAACACTAATGCACGCTTTTAGTATTTGTAGAATTGATTTCTGCATCTCTTCTTTCTGGTTTCTCAAAAAAAACCACAACTCCATTACAACATCTCCAAAGCTCAGCTGCACGAGTTCTGGTGAGGACCAGAAAGAAAGCACACATTACACCAATTTTAGAGTCACTGCACTGGTTACCTGTACACTACAGAATCGATTTTAAAATCCTTTTAATGGTTTTTAAAGCTCTTTATGGTCTTGGTCCAAATTATTCATCTGATTTGCTTTTAACATATACACCCTCTAGATCTCTCAGGTCTTCAGGTACTCCCCTTCTAATTACTCCAAAAGTTTTAACCAAAACATGCGGCAAGGCCTCCTTTTACCACCACGGCCCACGTTTGTGGAACAGTTTGCCTGAGGACCCGCGGAAAACAGAATGTGGACGTTTTTAAAAGCAAACTCAAGACCCACCTTTTTAACTTGGCTTTTAACTAAAATTTTTTTGTTTTTTTTTTAGTACTTTTAACCCTTTAGTCTCATTAAAGTTGGGGATGAAGGGGATTTTTATTGTGTAAACTGTTTTTGTATTGTTTTTATGTAAAGCACTTTGGGCTACTCACTTTGTATGAAAAGCGCTTTATAAATAAAGTTTGATTGATTGATTGATTGATTGATTGATTGATTGATTGATTGATTGATTGATTGATTGATTGATTGATTGATAATATCAAGAAGATTTCAGATGGGGTATAAGGGGCAGGAACTGTTTGGTCTACAGCGGGAGAGCATGGAGAACAACTGTCCAATCATTTTCCTGTTCCATTAGGAAGCTCAGAGCCTTCTGTTGAGACGGGCCTCAGAGCATCGCTTTGTACTCTTCCTGATTAAAGCGACGTAATCCTGGTTTGTCAGACCAGCAAATATAGCCGGCGTGTGGGTGTGGATGTCGCCATCTCTCTGACACTCTCCTGATTGCGGCATTGCATGTCAAGCTGCCAGCTCCCAGTAGAAGCCAGGAGTCACAGCGTCTAAATATAGAAAGATCAGCGGCGAGTCGGTCCACTAGTCGGTCATTCATGGCTCCTATCAGTCTCCCCATTAGGAGGATGAAGCAGCATCTGGGTGTCATCACAACACTCCAGGAGAACACGGATGGATTATAGATTAATATGATCACACATTAGCATGAAGGCATTAAAGAACTACATGTGGAACTTACAGAACACCATTAATCTAATGGATTAGACTGTAAAGCCTTTCTGAGAGACTGAACATACAGGAATAAAAACTGTGCTTTCAGGGCGTCAGTGGAGAACGTCTCATCTCCGTCCTGCTGGACTATGAAGATGCAGCAGAGTGGGTTTAAAAGGGCAGGGTCAACCAGGCTGGTTTAACTGGGGTGGTTCGACTTCTCCTTATGGGTGACTATATCTCCCATCACTCCACGTCCTGTCCTTACCCACTGTTTAAATCTAACATCTAAACAAGGTTATCTAATTATTGCTCTACCCCCTTCTACAAACTACCAAAGGACAGTATTTTAGGACAATTTTAATAAAATGAATGGATCATGCTTTATTGCCTGAAATACACGGTGCAGTGGGTAGCGCTGTTGCCGCACAGCAAGGCTGTTCTGGGTTCGCTTTAAAACACACATTGATTCTACATTTTATGTACAATAATAATAATAATAATAATAAACTAAAAATAACAATTGTATTTTATTTTACATTTTATGTTCACGTATACACACTGTTTTTTTTTACCATAGTGATTTGGCGTATGTTTTGTTTGAGGAATGTTTCTTACTAACATTATCATTGGACACAATAAGTACTAAGAAGAGTGGAACTGAGACACTCACACAAGAGCAGCACAAGCCAACGATAGCCAGGGACTCCAAGATGCCTGCGGTACCAACGATCCAGGTGAGTCGAAGGAACAGGATGACCCCTAGAATGTTCTGGAGACAGGGGAGGTAGACCCCCATGAAGGTCCCCATCTGAGGGCTCTGCAGACAGTCCAGGTAAAAACAGATCAACGTGTGAGAGAGATGGAACTGTAGAGTTTCATTAGTGAAGATCATGATGCCATTAATATGAGGGCACAAAATATTTATTAATTATTTCTTTTTTTTTAATGTCTTCTAGAAGTTTCCACTCATCAGAACTAAACAGCAGGCAAGAAAAACAACCACTACCCTCCCTGAGTAGTGAAAATCTTTGGTTCTGAGACAGCTTCATCACATGATGAAGTTTGACATTAATGACAATCACAAAGCCTGTGTTGGACGACCAAGACTTAAGCCATGGACGCAGAACAGATGATATCGATTCTAGGCGGTAAATGCTTCACAAGCCTCGTTACCGGTAAAACTGAACTGATCTACACCGTCAGCAACTCAGCTCCTGACCAGAATGAAGACACGTCCACCATCTCCCTTTGTCTTCTTGAGTTGTGTATATAATAAACAGAGTTTGTGTCTCAACCACACAATTTGTCATGCAGTCTGTGGCCAGCTGACTCATCAATCCAAGATAATGTTTTCTACTCTACTGCAAAGAGTCAGAGTGTAAACATAAAGAGCACAGTGAGCTTTTATCTGGCATTATTGTAATGCACTGCAATATATTCAATTATGACTGCTGTATATAGTGATATGCTTTTATTTTGTCTGATTGTAATAAATGGAGCTTTAAAGTAAAAAAAAAAAAGGGGGGGGGGGGGGCAGAACACAATGACTGTATTTATATTCACTTAAAATACCTGAAGTGTTTTTTCTGCCTTTCAAAGAGAAAACAACAGTAAGGCTATTTATTAAGTGTATAATGAAAAAACACACAATAATACATAGAATAAACTTAAAAATATGAAGAAGCTTCATTGCTCATACATTTTTAATGAAGTTCATCTGTTCAAAATGTTGCTGTGCAATTGTGAAATGCTCTGTCAGATGAGTCTACCTTAACAGCTTTCTTTTTTGGCCCCTCATCCTCCTCAGCCTCCTCATGCTCCTGTGCCCCCTGGGGGAGATTAGTGTAGTTTGCCAGCTTATTGAGCAGTGATGACACCATGGGGTTGCTGTCCATCTCCTCCTACAAAACACCAAATAATTTGTTCAATAATTTCCCCTACAGGGGACCAATAAAAGTAAATTCTTCTTCTTTTCTTTTCTTTTAAAAAAATCTATATCAAGCACTGATCTAAGACTGAAAAGAATTTAATTTAATCATTATATATTTTTTACTCCTCAAGGGTGAAATTGAGGCTCTAGTTGATCATGAAGAAAAATATGGAAGGGTTGGTTACCTCAAAAAGAGCCATATTGGTGCCATCGTAGCTGTTATTGCCTTTGTCATTGTCTGTGTTGTTGATGAAAGGACTGTTTTCTTTCGGGACACCATCACCTGTGAAAACGCAACATAAAATCAGCTGAAGTTTAACACTGTGCAGGTAGACCAAGAAACGCATCTTCATGGTGTCCCTAAAGGGCTGCAGCTGTCTGATATTTTACTCTTGCTGTCAATGACTGTATTAGGGATGACATAATACTAGAGGCGCATTCAAGTTAAAGTATGGCATCAAGACAACTTCGAACATCATTTAGTGCCAATATTTTGATTCATTATTTCTCAATTACACTTTACACTACACAAGTACTCCTGTGTTTACAGAAGAGAAAGGAAAATATAATTAACCAGTTCTTTGAGTTCTCCAGCTTCCTCCCACCTCCAAAACATGTGCTTCAGGGAAATTGGCCAGTATAAAACAGCCCGTAGGTGTGAGTGTGTGTTTGACTGTTTGTCTGTGTCTACGTGTGGCTCTGCGGAGCACGGGCGTCATGCCCAGAGTGTCACCTGCCTCACGCCCTCAGTTGGCTGGGACAGGCTCCAGCAGGTAGAGAAAATGGATGAATGGATTATTGGACATAAACGTCACTACTGGACAGTCTAAAGAAAGCTTCAACTAAATGAAGAAAAGTACAAAGAGTAGAAAAGAACAGAAAGCAGGAAGTCCACTTGGTCGTCGAGGCACATTCTTCTTAGATTGTAAGACACGTCATCTTCCCAATTACTCCATAAACACCATAAACACCTCGTCCCACTACAGTGTATTTCAAGCCATCTCCTCCCCTCCATTCATCCGCTCTGTGTCGATGTACCCACCCCCCTCCTCCTGAGAGATTCACTGTACCCCCTGATTACACAGGGCACAAAGGAGGACCTCAGTCCTGGAGGCGCTGTGTGACAGTAGTCTCACTGAAAGAGCTTCTCTGCTGGCAGGAGGTAGTGTACAGGGGCTGACCGGTGTTCCCCAGGATTGCCCTGGCTTTGGACATGGTCCTACTTTCCAGAATTGTCTCCACAGAGCACAAGCTCTGACCGACCACTGAATCTGCTCTACAGATGAGTCTATTTAGAAGCACCATGTCCCTTTTCCTGGCCTGACCACCCCAACACACAATGGTGTAGGACAGCACACATGACTGGTAGAACATGCGAAGGAGCTCAGATCAGCTTCCTCCTGTATGCCTCCTTGGCCTCCCTCAGGCAGAGTCTTACTTCCTGCTGGGCCTTCCTCATTTCCTCCTTGTTCCCGCTCCAGAAGACCCGCTTCTTCCTGTTCACCTCCTATGGTACCCAGAGTTTATTGATGAGATAGGACTTGACTGTCCTGACAGGGACCACTGTGTCCACACAGAAGTTCATATAATCAGTTAGACACTGTGCATCTCCCCCATGTGACCCCACTATTATATCTCAGTTCGCGTTCTAGAAGAAGTTCCTGAGTGTTTTCTCAACTTCCAAACCATAAATTACTTCTTGTGCTACAAGTTCCTGCTGAAACAGTGGAGACAAAAAAATTTTTTCACATCAAATAATTCAGATCACAGCAAGAACTTTAATATACCTGGACAATCCATAACTAAACATGTAAATGGACTCATGACAAGCAAAAAAACTGTGGTCAAAGAAACACTATGAAAATAGTACAATTTGAAATGTTGTCAAAAGACCTTACAAACAACTGCTTCTTCTGATTATTTATTCAGACTCAATTCAAGATACAGAAGCACATAAAACACTGATGAAAGAATCTGAACAATAAGAATGCAAAAATGGAATTTTCAATCAGGCTGAATAGTGAAAGAAAAAGAGCGTGTTTCCTCATGTTTATAACATAACTGTCACACAATCAGCAACCACCCCTACTTTACAGACCACATTCTGCACCAAACTAGATACAAAACTGGATGAAAATAAATTAATTTACAAGTCACCAGCTTTCTCACTATATCCAGAAGAGTTCAAGATATAACTAGAGTGCTGGTCTAAGACTTATAAAAACAAACAGACAAAAGTGGACAAATTGTGATTTAATTACAAGATATTATAAATTAAAGTCACTGAGATGATGAAGCTGAAAGGAACAAGAACAAAACAAGAAAATTATATGGAAACATAGAGAAAGTGAATTAAAGAAAAGCCATAGAAGATGTCAACAAAAGACACTACAAGAGAGAAATAGATGGCAATGCTTTCAGGAAGGTTGATAAAAATCAGTTCAGTTTGGAACAGATTCTGAGGTCTGATTCAAACATTCACGAATTGTCAATTTCAATTCATCCACTCATCTTCTTACTGCTGAGTCAATCGCAATGATCTCATCTGGAATGTATACCACCAGGCAAGAGGTGGGGTACACTCTGGATTGGACATCAGCCCATCGCAGGGTCACATGAAAGACAAACAACCACACACACAGTCACACCACCAAGCAATTAGTATTGATCACCTAAAGTGGAGGAAGGAGGAGTCCATAGAACCTGGAGAAAATGCACAGAGACGTGATGACATACAAACTGCAAAGAATAGACTCAAAACCTTCTTGCTGTAAGGCAACAGCGGTACCCACAGCGCAACCATGCTGCCCAAATTTTCTATTTTTGAGTCTGTTTGCCATTTCCTCAACCAAGTTCAGTGCTATCAACTGTGTTAAATGCATATTAATAAATGTATTTGTTAACAGACAAATGCCTATCACTAGTAGTCAGTTTACTGCCACTAAACTCGTGGCAGTGATCTCATGATGCAACTCAAATAAATGAATGAATCTTCATCATGATGCTGAATGATACTGTCTTACAAAGATTGGCTTTTTGAAAGATTTTATAAACACACCTCTCTCCTGTGAAATAAACATGTTCCTGAATTATGACCTTCTGACCTTCACCCTCTAACAGGAACAAGAATCACCAAAATCCATCCCCTATCAACCTGTCAAGTTCTCCATTACAACACTGAGAGTCCTTTTACATATTGCATTAAAGCTGCAGACACTTTAGTGCCTCAAAACAATAAAGAAAAATTTGTCAGCATCTCAGGAACTTTGCTCTGTTTGAGATTTCATAGGAAACTTTTCCTGATTGATCTAGATGCAGGACAAATAAGAGGCTTGCAGCCTGGCTTAGCTCACTGGAAATCACAGTCACAGCATCCTTCTTCTGTAGAGCTCTTTAAAACACAGTCTGAATATATATTTAAGTGTGTATTTTTATATGTGTATGTGTGTTATATATGTGTGTTATATATATATATTTATAAAATGCATACACATACAGCATATACAGGTAGTCCTCAAGATACGAACATTCGACCAATGAACAACTTCCTCTGAGCAACACCGCTTTGTTCATGCAGCTCCAACACTCGTCTCCCCTTCTTGTTACATCCCGCGAAGGGGATGTACAGTATTGTAATTGTCAGTGTTTGTGTGTTCGTCCGTCTGTCTGTCCGTCCGTTCATTTGTCCACCAAATATCTTTGCAACCATTACAGATACAAAGATGAAACGTTCTGTGAGTGAGTCTTGGACTTCCGTGAGACACAAAAGTGCTTTAAGCAGTCTATCAGAGTGTGGGGAAAGGTCTGTATGACCTTTCCCCACACTCTGTTGGCACAACACCACAAAAGCCATTGGGGGTGGGTTCATAAACGTTTAAATTACCATAAATAATAAGAAAAAAATAGTTTGTTGCTCTATGGCAGAATTCATTAATCGCCTGTGGTTCCTGGAACGCATTAACCACGGGGAACGATGGCACATTGTATCCCTTTTTGGGTACACATCTCTGAAAACTGATGAGAAATAATCACAAAACAAAAAGCACCATTTTCAGGAAGCCAGAGGCACAAAATGTGTAGGTCAGAGTAAAATGTTGAATTCAGAGGTGTCGCGGGATGTTGCAGTCTCTGATTGCCTTGTTGTTGTTTTTTGTTAACTCTGTTAGCATATCAGAGCGTCAGGCTTCGTACCTTGAATACTTTACTGTTTATCATGGATGATAAAGCAAAGACTAGTGATGATAGTAGTAATGGTGACCATCTCTATGATGACAACTCTGACTGTGATCAACAATAACTCCTCCCTCCTCCTCTTTCTTCATTCTAAAGGTAAGCTATATGCTACAGTACCGTACAGTGGATCTTCAACTGACTCCGGCTGTTGTTGTTGATGCCCCTAAAAATTTCCTTGAAGTGTTTTCTTCTTTTCAAAGATTAAATTATAAGGAGCAAAAGTTTACCATAAATTAATCTGAATTCAAAAGGATCACATGAATCAAGAGTGGCACTTAACCGTAGATATTGGAACTATGCACATGAGTTTTTATTCTTATTTATTGTATAGTATCATGATATTGTGAACACCTGTGTTAATGCAGACTGTCCTTGTGGTGTTGCCCTGAGTTGTGCGTTGTGCATTAGTTGAGTTTGTGTTTGCCAGGCTTGGGAAAGGAAATGAGAGCTAGAGAGTTAGTGATGAGTGGCAGTTGTATGTTCCTGGGTTGAGATGACGAAAGGCAATAAAGCCTGTGTCAATGAGTTTCATCTCTACTGCAGTTACAGTTAATACCCAGGGTATTACAGTATTATACTCATTTAATGGTTTTCTAGTGATATTAAAAGTCCCATATTTGTGACAGACGTAAAGAGGAGTAAAATGTCCTAGACTTGACTCTTATTTTTCATTGTATGGTGTTTTTGAAAACCAAGGTATAATTGAGAACAACTTAATGAACTGTACCAGTATATTTTTCTTATGTGTTGTTTTTATGTCCTGTAATTGTTTCTGGTCAGTCTTAGGAAATAGGACTTCATTATTTAGAGTAGTAATGACATTCAAATGACCTCAAATAATGATTATAGATTGAAATGAACAAAC